>CABHPQ010170263.1:0-20102 GCA_902168405.1 Peromyscus aztecus
TTAATCACCTTTTTATCATGAAGTTTCATTAATATTTTTCCCCATATGTCATGTGGGGAGTTTGAAAACTTCATAGAATGTAGAAGGACATTATTAAATTACATGTTTACTGTGTTGTTCAATTTTATTCAAATGAGTCTGGGATTGTGGAATCCTCACATGAACTGGGGTCTCTAGGTTACAGTTTGGTGGCATTTAGTTGGAGGGGGGCAAGATTGAAAATAGAGGCAGATTGGAACAGGCTGGGCAAAATATGGAGGAGAAACAGAAAGGCAGAGTAGGATACATCATGTAGTCAGGCCATGAAGGTAGCCTGGCACCTAGGGGTCCTTTCCCCAAGGCTGGTGTTCAAGAGCCACCCACAGAAACCTCATCCAGAAGGCTTTTGTGAGATGCACGAGGGTTCACATCTGACAGGTGCCCTAGGTGGTCGTCTTCAATTTGATCTTAAGTTTCTAAGTATATTCTTCTGCTTCCTGTTGGGGAATGAATGGGATTAGAGGCCAGGAAATAAAGAGGGAAGGATGGATGAGGACGGAAGTGAAACTCTGAGAACAGAACTTCTCTCTCATGGAAGCAGCCGACCTTATTGTATGGGCAAGGGCTGAGCACATTGTCTTCCTCGGGACCATGGCATACAATGGGAAAGGCAAGACACATTTTGGAAACACGGCTTACGTACTTACAGATGAACTGGCTTTGTAAAACCTTAGTGCGTGTTTGGTTATAGGTATGGAAACAAATGCTACTTTTGGATAACTTCATTTGACTCTTAATATCTTCATTCTGTAGTACTAACCAAGCCCAGATACATGCTGAGACCACTTCCAGTGCTCACTAAAGGCTGAATGGCACTCAAAAGGCTATGCTAGGTGGCTGGGTAAGTAAACACACTCCTAATATGCTAATATTTGTATACTTAAACTGCATATGTGAAGTCAGAGGGAAATTCACTAAAATAACATTGTAAACTCATGAAAGAATATAATGTCATAGTATCCAGGAAAGGAAAACAAACAAAACAAAACCCAGATAATCAATAGATCAAAATCACAGGTCTGTCATTAAAATAATCATCCATTTACAATATATTTGTATTGCAAGTGTCTATGTAGTAGAGTTTGAGAGAAACCATATGGCTAATTTGTCTTCCTTTTCACCTCTAAACCTGTACTTGCTGTTCTGTGACATAAGGTTTAAGGGGGAAAGGATCTGAAGAAACAGCTTCCTAATTTTTGAACATTCCTAATTTTTGAATATACTCAGTATAATATACTGAGTTTTTATTTAATTTCTTCAAATTTTGTTAGACACTGTGATGACTGTTCTTGGTTGTCAACTTGACTACATTTGGAATTGACTAAAACCCAAGTGTGGGGCTGGAGAGATGGCTCAGCAGTTAAGAGCAATGGCTGCCCTTCCAGAAGTCCTGAGTTCAGTTACCAGCACCCGAGTGGTAGCTTATCACCACCTCTGACTGTAGTCCCATGGGATCCAATGCCCTCTACTAGTGTGTATATATGCAGACAAAATACCCATATACACAAAATACATACCTAAATAAATCTAAAAAAAAAAAAAAATAAAACCCAAGTGGCTGGGTATACCTGTGAGGGATTTTTCTTAATTAAATCCTTTGACTGGGAAGACCCACCCTAAATCCAGATCTTTTGAGGAGGGAAGATCCACCTTACATCTGGCCGCAGCTGGTGGTGGTAGGCTATAAAAAGGACATGCTCTTTGCCAGCTTGCCCTTACTTTCACTGACAAGTCCATTCCTTCACTGACACTAGAGCCTACTTCTTCAGGATTCCAGCATATACTGAAGATCAGCTGAGAAATTCAGCATCATGAACTGAACTACTGGATTCTTGGACTTGCCACTGGGAGACAGGCATTGTTGGACTAGCTGGACCACAGCCTGTAAGAATATATATATTCTTTCTATCAGTTCTGTTGCTCTAAAGAACCATGCAGGCCGGGCGGTGGTGGCGCACGCCTTTAATCCCAGCACTAGGGAGGCAGAGGCAGGCGGATCTCTGTGAGTTCAAGGCCAGCCTGGTCTCCCAAGTGAGTTCCAGGAAAGGTGCAAAGCTACACAGAGAAACCCTGTCTCGAAAAACCAAAAAAAAAAAAAAAAAAGAAAAAAAAAAGAAAAAAGAACCATGCAGACACTAAGCTTAAAGGATGTACCAGGTGATCGAGGCCACCGTCAATGGTGATGTCATGGTAACAGACTGCACCCTTAATTCCATGTAGCACTCCATCCCTCACAGTTGCCTTCCCCCAAACCCATACGCAATGCTGCTCTTTTCTCAATGAAAAACCAGGCAAAGTCCAGTGGAAGTCCGTTCCTACAAAATACTTGACCAGCGCTACTCAAATTGTCACAATCCACAGAAGCAGGGAGAGTCTCGGGCACTGTCATGGCCAAGAGGAGTTTTGGGAGGTGTGACAAGTAAACCAACCCAGAGGCCTCCCCACCCCTACCGTCTCCATCTTTAAGTATAAGTGGATTGGTTCCTTTGAAAACAGTGTCCAGTTCTTTTGTTCAAATTGGAATTGACTCCACACTGTGGTGGGGGGGAGGGAGGAAAGGGGGAAGGGAGAGGAGGAGGGGAGGGGCTTGATCATGTGGAAGTCAGAAGACAACCTTGGATAACAGTTCTTACAGTCCTCCTTGTTGGAGACAAGGTATCTTGTTTGTCACTACACAAGCCAGCTAGCTGGCCAGAGAGCCAGGGTTTTCTTTTGTCATCCCCACCCATCTCTCTGAAGGCGCCCTAGCATTGTAGATACACACTACGGTGGGGTTATAGATATGCACTACGGTGTCTGACTTTAAGTGGGTCCTGAGGGATCTGAACTCAGGTCTACCCACTGAGTCACCTCTCCAGCCCCTTTTTCTGATTCTTAGAAGTACTATGCTATCTTGTCATGAGTGGGTCTAAGGCACACCCTTAGGATTCATTTTTGTTCAGCTGAAAGGCTCTGTGATTGTCACTAAGCTTTCAATATAGTCCCTTGTAGTCCCACCCTGGATCTGGACTTCATGCTGAAGCATGTTCATACCACATGAACTCTGTCTTCAGTGACCTTCATGTGATTCTCCTAAGGCCAGTTCATATTAGCGAGGCTTCTGTCTTCCACAGGTGAGACAAGAGAAACAGCATTGCTTTCTAACCCAACGAATCCTCGGTCCTGTCCATTTCTCTAGATTCCACACATTTGGGGGTGGGGGTGGGGAGTCCTTGTTTTACTCCTCAAGTAGCTTTTCATAGGCAGCGAAAACAAAACCAGTTGGCGCTTTCAACACTCTGCCTGTAAGTAGGCGATGTTAGAATCTTTCTATTTCCCACGTTCTGCAGGTAACAGTTTGCCCACAGTCTCTTTATGTTCCCACCATGTACACAGTAAGAAGAGTCGGTCCCCTTCCTTCAGCCTCCAAGGGCAACTGCATCCCAGCCTCTGAAACCCTGCTACTGATCTCTGTAAGGATTTCCATTTTAGCCCGTGCTCAGATTCTAAGACATTATGTCACGGTTTTCGCCCTTCCTGAGTTCTGTTCTAGTGATCTCTAGTTGCGGAAGAAAACACTGTAAAACTCATAGGCTTAAAAGGACTTCCATTTTACTATGTCTCCAGCTCCGGAGGGGGCCAGCTCAGCTGAGCAACATTGTTACCTCTCCTACGTGAGAGCTCTCAGATGTTGCAATCAGACCCGGACATTCAGCGCCTCAATGTTCCTCCCTTTCAGACGCCTTTGTCCTTTAGACATCTCATCCCACAGGGCTTCTTCTCTCTATCAATGTAACTTATTTATTTGTTATCTTTCCCCCACCTCTCCCCACCTCTCGATTTCAGGGCTCTCAGAGGGAGCAAGAGGAAGATGCCCAGTTATCACCTCTTCATTAGTCAAAATAGCCGTAGGCCGAGCCCACCTTCAAAAGGAGCAGGCATTAACTCTACCTGAGGTCAGGGATGGAGACACCAGTGTGCCGAGGGGGTTACAGAATTAGTTCTCTTTGGAGACTAACAGATACAGGTCTGTATAGATTCTTTCCTTGGGCCATTGTTCTCAGTCCTGAGAGAACCACCTGGAACCTAGGATGGGGAGGTACTGGCTGTGCTGCTGTCTTTCTGGGTCACTCCCGAGTGAGGCAGCATTATAGTTGGGGCCCATTTTTGCCTCGAGCCTGAATACTGACCCGACACATCAGTACTACACTCAGCTTCCTCCTCTGTTGCCTGGTCACAGGGATACACTCCCAATCCCCAGTCTGACCACTGATGTCAGCTGAGGGAGGTGCAGTGGAGAACACTGATGGAGGACATGGAGATATGGACCACCTGTCTCCTTACTGCCTCCTTTGAGCTTGCTGCACGGATCCTGGATATATCCTTTTTGTTTACAGTGGATGACGACGAGGCTTGTAGAGCTCAGCTCGTGATGGGCAATGGTGGGTCTCATGACCATTTGGTCATCTGGCCAAGTGCTGAAAACAGTGAGATACTCAAACCTGAATGGTATGTGACCCTTGGCTGGAGACATGAATATGACGCCCACAACTTTGATATCTGGAACAGAGGCTCGGAACTCCAGGGGTCCATATAAACTACAACTCTCATGTTCAGAATTGCCATGAACTCACAAGGCATCATTTCACATCAAAGATGCCTCTCATATTACAGAATGTGTTGAGTTGTGTGGCCCAAGAGGTAGGGACTTACTGCAATACCCTTCCTTGCTCAGGGATTCATGCAAAACTGTGTCTCAGATAAACAAGCTGAAGTATGCAAAAAGCTTTACAGGGATTTGCTATTTTCTTAGCGGTGAGATGTGTGAAGCCCAAATGACTTGCCAATTGTTCTTGAAAGGGGTGTTACGGACTGAAGGCTCATCAGACCCTCAAATGTGTGGCGGACTCTCTGAACTACAGCGGGATGGGTCTCCTACCTTGCAACTGCATACTAAAGCCTCTGGTGTGCTTTAATTTCTGGCTTATGGGTCCTTCTGACATGATGTCACAAAAAGAGTGTGCCACAATGGTGTTCAGCAGCATGTGTGGACAGCTCGGCTCCCTTCGAAGCACATTATGCAGAAGGGTAAGGGAATTAGTTACGAAGTCCTAAGAATGTGCATGCTTCTGTCGTGAGTGCAGGCTGCTTCTGCTGTTCCTTCTCAGAGCGATGGTTCAACACTACACAACTGGGACTATGCCAGCTGCAGGCACAACTGAGACCCGCGTGACAGAAACTGCAGCGGTCTGCTCTTATTTTGTAGTGTACCTTTTTTAAAATTCAAAATACAAAGAGATCTGATGGCAACATCAAGTGCATTTCCTACAAAGGTTGCAGAAAGCGATGCCATTCTCCTAGCAATATGACTTTTGTTTTCTTTGCAAGCTAAGCCAAGGGAAGGAGGAGGCAGTTTTAGAGCCTCCATCCGATCTCTCCCACTGGACGGCCTCACACAAAGATCTGATGTGGGCATTTCTACCAGTAATGGACATTCTGGACACATACTTAGGGACCAGCCCTTCTGGGTGACCCAGGAAGGCAAGGCTGCATTGATCACTTGCTGCTAAAGTGCCCATTCTAATAGAGTGAGGCAGGGTGCTACAGTTACTCAAATTCTTTTTCAGCTGGCTTCCAGAATGGGAAGCCCTCCTTCCACGGGTTTCCCATGCAAAGGACGCTAACTTTTTTGGTGGTGGTTGAGGTGGGGATGGAATTTTGTGGGTGACAGAATTCCTCTTGACTGGAAGTGGGCCAGTCTTTCAATCTATTGGGTTCCCATCTTGAGCCATGGCTTAGTTCAAACAACTGGACTGAGTATGGCATATTATTGGGGTGACTGTTCTTAGTCTCCTAAAGATCTACTATAAAGCTCTACTTCCTGTTACTTTTTAACATTTTTATTGTGTGCATACACACACATGCACACACATGCATACACACACACACAGTGATATATGTGTGTGCATGGCATGGCACACATATGGGGGTCAGAGGACTACTTGGAGGAGTCGGTTTTCTCCTTCTACCCTGTGGCCTCTGGAGACTCAGTTCAGCAGTCAAGCTCAATGGTGTGCGCCTTTACCCTTTATCCACTGAGCCATCTTGCAGGCTCTCTTCTCACTTTATTTTATCTTATTTGTATATTGATGTTTTTCCTGCATGGATGTCTGTGGGTAGCTCACATGTCTGGTGCCTGTGGGGGCCAGAAGAAGGTGTCAGATCACCTGGAACTGAAGTTCAGAGGGTTGTGAGATACCACGTGGGTGCTGGAAATCAAACCTAGGCCCCGTGAAAGAGCAGCCGGTTTCCTTAACCCCTGAGCCCTCTCTTTCGCCCCTCTTTGGTGATGCTGGGCAGTGCTGGTGGTCACTAGGAGGAGAGTCAATACTGTACGGTGTGCTGTTGCTGAGACAAGGTGTTCGGTCGGTTGTGTGTGTTAAACACTCGCCCCATTGTGAGGTTTTCACCTACTGTGTGGTTACAGAGACCTACATCAGTTGTCAGTAAGCATGTGAGTAGTCCGACAGCTTCTGATGTCAGCTTGGTCCTGTGGGCCTTTGGGGGCCTAATCTCTTCTCTCCCTCAGCAGGGTGGCTTAGGTTGTGACTTGTCTAACGGGTAAGTGGGGAGATAGAGATGTATCTGAGGACCATGAGATCTTGCAGGGCAGAGGGATCTGCATCATCCTCAAGCAAAGAGAGAATGCTAACCTTCGACAGGATGCAGTGGACCGTTCCCATTGAGTAGTTTGGAGAGAATGTGGGAGCCCAAGATGACCCAGTTCTATGTGTTATGCCTGACTATTCCCCAGCAGGTCCTGTGTTTGGCCAGATTGGCCTTGCTTCAGAGCTCAACCTTCTAAAACCCGTTTGCCTTACAACAGAGGCCTGAGCTTCACCCTCAGGTTTTTGTTTGTTTGTTTGTTTTTGTTTTTTGTTTTTGTCTGCTTATAAAAGATTTGAACACTTCATATGGTAGTAAAGAGGCTGCCTAGTGTTTGTTCTATCCCTTAAGCGATAATTAATAAACCTCAGCCTTTCAATGTCTCTCTTCAGACTGTCCACTGTTATCAGCAACAGGCACTGTCCTTAGCCACCACCATCTGTCTCCCCGTTTACTGAGATTCAGCACCCACAGATTCATATCTTCATCAGAGTGGGGGGCCTAGCTTCTACCGTGAATGCTTGTTCTTATGCATGCACTACTACCTCAAGTCCATCTGTCACCAGAGATGGCTCTCCATGGCCGCTGGCCAGTTGGTGATGCAGCCGAGATGTTGTCTTAGGATCTCCTTCCCGGGACCATTCCCAGCACTGACTGCTGCAGACCCACTGTCTCCAGAAACGGGGGCTCCAAGGTTGGCATGCAGGACTTTTATCGGGGCACTCTCAGAAACAGTTCCTCTGAGGAAGCAAGATAAACTGGTGGGCGGGGGAATAGTTGAATTCCGAAGCAGATGTCACAGCAGCCCCTTCAGAGAAGGATCAAGATGGCAGGGACCGGGCCTTTGGATCTGGGCTGTCCTGGGAGAAGGGATATAAACTTACCTTGAGGCCCTTCTCTCAGCTGTAACACATTCAGTCACAACCCCTCAGCAGCTGATAAATGCTCCTGGCTGTGGCCTTGGACCTGAAAGGGGCCCATGGTATTCACTGGGCTTTTCCTAGTATCATTTTCCTTTTTTTTCCCTGTCTCCTTTAAGTCATTGCTACCTTTGTTCTTTTTACGTTTCAATGTATGTGTTTGGTTTTCATTTAAAAACTTAATAATAATAAACAGTGAAGCCAGGCATATTAGTGTAATCCTAGACCAGCATTGGGGAGATTCACAAGTTCAAGGCCACCCTGGGCTTCATAGTGAAATCCTGTCTCAAAAACAAAAAGGCCAGGCCTGGTGAACATGCCTCTAAGCCCAGAACTTGGGATCCTGAAACAGGAGGATTTCCACAAGTTGGAAGCCAACTTGGGTCATAGACTCTGTCTCCAAAAACCATAAAAGAAGTCACATACCTATACTTAACTAACAATGATGTGGATACCCGTTTCCCTTTGTATAATCAAGAAGATGATGTATAGTGTCCATGGTTTTTTTTTTTGCTCAAAAGCTATTTAAAAGTTTAATTTTTTCCAAATGATGTTTTTTTTTAAAATAAATTTTATTAGTTTTTCACTAAGTCATTGAGTAATCAGAAAATGTGGTCAGTATTAGAGCTGCCTTTTGATTCATTAACGTTTCTTTGTTTTCCACTAAGCCTTCAGTTTTGATTTCCCTCACATGTACGAAAGATGTAATGTGACTGAATACAGTAGCCTACGACAAACACCTACGTGTGTAATAGAATACGTCGCTTGAGGTACAGACGGGATCACACAGGTCTGGATGTAAGACCGAACATTCTTTGTTCTTCCTTTGCTCTCAAATCAATATGAGGGACACATAAGGAGTGAATAAGAAAACACAGTAAAAGAGAAAGGATGTCCTCAAGAGTCTTCCCACAACGGCTAGGAAAGCAATCAGGCAAAGGGTTTTCTGTGTTTAAAAACGGGTTTCACTGTATTTTCACACCTGCATATCCTTGTACTTAGCTCATGTCCACCCTATCCCCATCCCTTTGTGGAACTCTGTCCAGGACATGACACAGGCACTGGAGTCCCAAAATCAGAGCAGCTGTGACCACCCAGATCTGGCCTGTTAACATTCCCTTCTGGTCGGGAGGGACCCTCTCACCTGAGACTCAACTCCTCTGCCCTCAGGTCTCCTCCAGCACAAGCGTCCCTATGTGTGAGGCTTTCCAGAGACGAGGCTGCCTTAGAGCCACCTACCACTCATGCCCTGTAAGTGACATCAGGGAGCTCACTGGCCTACAAAGCTGGGCATGGATGAGTGGTTTCTTAGGTCAAGTGAAGAGGTACTAATCCTGCGCTCGATCTCTCCTCCTTCTGCTCCATTTTCTCAAATGTTGGTTGCCCACAAACAGAACTGTTAAAATGCTTTTTGCAGGGAAGCTTCCTCCTGCACAGACGGGAACTGACATGGAGACCCATAACTAGACAATGTGCAGAAAGAGAGGTACTTTGGATCTCAGTCCTAAATGTGATGCCCTCATCAAACCTCTCCCCTTAGGGCTCAGGGAGCTAGCTATGAAGAAGAGGAGGTTGAAAGACTGTGAGAGCCAGAAGGAATGGAAGACACTAAGGGGACTGTCTCCAGACACAGCAGGGCTGATGCACATTAGAGCTCAGGGAGACTGCGGCAGCATGTGCAAGGTCTGCACAGGTTCAAGTCAGATGGGCTCCCGGCACTAATCTCCCATCCTTAACCAAGAAGCTAACTCCAATTGACATCTGCTTGCAAAGAAAAAATAGTTTTCCCCAATGGTGTCTCACTGGGTATACTAACCACACTTAAGGGTAGACCCCATGCTCAGGGGTAGAGCCAACACAAAACTAACTCAATGGTATTTTTGTCTCAAATTGCTATTTGAGTTTTATTTTTGATTACTTGTCTTTTGTTTATATATTATTGTTTCCGATTTTGTGTTTTTATGGTGTGTGTGTTTGGTGTGTGTGTGTGTGTGTGTGTGTGTGTGTGTGTGTATGTGTGTGTGTGTGTGTGTGTGTGTTTGATGTGCTTACTCTTTCTTAAAGATTTTCTTTCTTAAACAATTCTTAAAATTGTTCCGGCTTGTTCGCTTTTTTATTGTTTTGTTTGCCTGTTTGTTTTCTAAAGAGGGAAGGAAATAAAGTGTGTAGTTGAGTGGGTGGGGAGGATCTGGGAGGAGTAACCGTGATCAGAATATATTGTATGCAAACAACTTATTTTTAATAAAGAAGAACCACAAAGGCACTTTTGCATATACAGGATCTGTTTTGTTTTGTCATAAATGTAAGTTTTGGAATGATGAGTTCAGACAGGCTGCTGGAGGTGAGAAAAATGAAGGAACTCAGAGTCTCTTTCTGAGACTTGGTTAAAAAAAAAAGAAAGAAAGAAAGAAAGAAAAAGAAAAGAAAAGAAAAGGGAAAAGAAAGAAAGAGCCTGGAGAAAAATGGCACTAAATTGGAGGCGGGGGAGATGGGACTGGAGGGAGAGCCAGAGGTGTTTTTACACAGAAATGACTTCTGACTAAACTTCAGTATTTGAAAAATCTAATAAAGCTTCATGTTCAAGGCCAGGCTGGGCTACATAGCAAGGCCCTTCCTCAAAAACAAAAACACAACAAACAAATAAACAAAAAGCCAACCAACCAACAAACAAATCAATTTAAAATTTCTTAAGCTCGTGTATATGATCACAAGTTATAAATTACATCTTTTCATTCAAACCCTCCCTTCCTCTGCCTCCATTTATTATCTTTCTTGAGTTTTTTATGCTGGATTCCAGTCATGAGGGTGTTATGACCAATTTGACTATTGTGCTCCAAAGAAACATTTTAAGATTTTGAAATGTAACTAAAACCAAATTCCTCATGAATAGAGACCTTAGTCCCTGGGTGTTTTCATAAGAATGTGAAGTGCTCTATTCTGGTGGTGACAACTTCCCTCCAGGAGGGTGCCCTATGGGATTTATTTCATTATCTTGGTGATAATTAAATAGATTATCTACTACCTTTATTTTAAAATGTATTTAAGGAAGTAGGATTTGAAATTGTTTGGAAAGCAATTACAAAGTCTTGCTTTGTAGCCCATGCTGGCCTTGGATTCTGAATTGACTTTTGGTGGGGAAGTTAGAGGTGTGAGCCACCTGATTTCATTACAGCCAGTTAAAGGAATACTTTATTTAGCATCTTTGCTAGTGTGTTATCTTCTTAGACATTTTTCTAGGAAACGCTAAAGGTAACTTACTAAAGATGAGTTTACAATACAAAGAGAGAGGGGGGAGCGTTGATCGCAAAAAATTGGAGGCAAAACTACAGCCCCAGTCAGCACTTGGGATGTGAAGGCAGGGGATCTAGAGTTCAAGTTCAGCCTGGACTACACAGTGACATGCACACACACATGTACTCATACACACACACACACACACACACACACACACGCACACGCACACGCACACACACACGCACACGCACACGCACACGCACACGCGCACACACACACACACACACACACACACACACGCACACACACACGCACACACACAAGAGAGGGGGGCTATTAAATTGAATTCTCATGATACTGCATATATAATTTTGAACTGTCATTTGTATCATGTAATAATAATTTCCCCATAGGAATAAGCAATCTCTTTTAGCTGCTCTGTCTCATCTTGTGTGCATACCACTGCATGTTTGCCTAGTCTGCTATCACTAAACATTTAAGACGCTTCATTTCTTCATTATTATAGATAGACCTGAAATGAGTGATTATATAGATGCTTCCCCTTTATATTCAGAGTGAAGTTCTTCGGTGACATTTTTCTAAGCAGCATCAGTGGGGCAGAGCATTACTATGTGTAGACTTCTTGATAGGCATTGCCAAATTGATCCCTAAAGGACTGTGTCCATTTTCACTATGAGTTACCTTCTTGCCGAACACTATTCCACTGTGTGGAGATAGCCTACCTGTTTGCCCTCGTATCCAGCAATACTTGTTTTTTCACTGCTGTGATTCAAGCTGCTGTGAACATTCATGTGCAGTACCACATGTGAATGTATGTTTTGTCATACTTCCAGCAAGTGAGAAACATATTTAAAAGCTGCCCCTCCTTTGTTTTGATTAGCAAGAATTGTTTGGTTTGAGTCTTAAGGCTCAGTCTCTAAGGCTGTTACTTCTGCTGCTTTGAAAGGTGGGGGAACCTTTAAGAACTGGGGCCTCGTGGAAGGAAACCAGATCATAGGGACACTCCACTGAAGGGTGTCTTAGTTAGTGTTCTATTCCTGTGCAGAGAAACCTGGACATGGCAATTCTTATAAAGAAAACATTTAATTGAGGGTGGCTGCCTTACAGTTTCGGAGGTTCAGTCTGTTATCGTCATGATAGGGAGCATGGCAGTGTGCAGGCAGATGTGATGCTGGAGCTGAGTGCTACATCTTGCAGGCAACAGGAAGTTGACTGGCAGTCACATTGAGGCAAACTTGAGCAAAAGAGACCTCAAAGCCCGGCCCTGCAGTGACACACTTCCTCCAACAAGGCCTCACCTCCTAATAGTGCCACTCCCTTTGGGGGCCATTTTCTTTCAAATCACCACAAAAGGTTTTTACCTTACCTCTGCCCATGTGTTTCTGCCTCCCAGCCATTACCAGCTCGGAGCTTCTGCCCATGGCTTCCTCTGCCGCCTCCTACACAAAACAACAGTGTGGAGGGATCATGGCTGCAATCAACTGAAACCACAAGCCAAAATAAACCTTTCTTCCTTCACATTGTTCATCTTAGGTATTTTGTCAGGGTGACAAAAAGATTCGGAAGCCCCTGCCTCCTTGTTTAGTCTGTGTTTCCTTGTCTACTGAGAATATAGATCATTGTCCTTATGTTTATCGCTTCCGTCTCGTCTGTAATTCAACTTCCTGCTTGAAAACCTTAGCTGAGCCAGGCATGGCACCGCAGGCTGGTGATCCCAGCAAGCTGAGAGGGGACAGGCTAAGGTAGGAGGGTCATGAGTCTGAGGCCAGCCTGGCCTGCACAATGAGACCCGTCCTAATCTTCTCCTGAAGAAACAAAACCCATCGTTATAATAAAGCCGCTTATGATAGTGTAAGGTTGTATGGTGTAGAGAGCATGGTGATATTCTATATACCATCTGTTGATATTCAGAATCATAGGTTGATCCAATTCATGTTCCATGCAGTTCAGCCAACAGCATGCAGTGCTGTGGATTTTAGTACATTTGGAGTTACATAATCATTACCACGATCAGTTCTAGAACATGTCCATCATGTCAGCTAGGAACTCCCAAACCCATGAACCCTGTCTTCCTCACCTGCCTCCCCTCCCCCAACTCATACACCTGAGCACCACTAGTCCGTTTTCTGTCTTCACATATGTGGTTTATTCTGGATATCTCATATAAATAGAATCACATGATATAGGATGTTTGGGGACAGCCTTCTCTTAGCACAAGTTGTCAGGCGAGCAACATCATACATCTGTGAGTACTTCTCCCTCTGATGATGTTCCATCATGTGGATATAGCCTGTTTTGTTTGCCCATGCATCTGTTAATATTTAGGTTGTTTACTATCATGCATTATGAGTTCTGCTTCTATGAGCATTAATGTGCTAGTTACTGAGTAAACTTATATTTGTATCTGTCTTGGTGTAGATTAGGGAGCACAACTGCTCAGTTATATGCTAACTCTATGCTGAAAAATTTGTAGAAATGCCAGAATGTGCACACACACACACACACACACACACACACACACACACACACACGTTAATCTCTTGGTGTCTTGGAGCTTTTCTTGTAGATCTGTGTATTGATTTTTATATAAGGTCACCATTAATTTCCATATACTTTAGCTCCATATATTTAGATAATAGTTTTTTTGACTTTATTTATTTTTTAAATTACACTCATGATATTAATCACATTTGTGGTATTCATAGATTACATTCGCAGTATTCATTCAATTATATATATATAATATATATATATTTAAATTTTAAATGCCGAATGTCATTTATTGAAGGGGGAGGAGGTCTTAAATACAGGCTTACAGCACAATGGGAGGACCCCGGGGGGAAGAAGTTTAGATAATAGTTTTTTGTTTTTTTTTAACACAAATGATTCTAATACTTGTCCTTTCAGTTAATATTTTGTACCTTATTTCATTTTAAGCTTTAAAAACGTTCCAGAGGGGAAGACATGGCTCATTGGTGAGAGCACTGGCTGTTCTTCCAGAGGACCCAGGTTCAATTCCCAGCACCCACATGGCAGCTCACAACCATCTCTAACTCCAGTTCCAGGGGATCCAATGTCCTCTTCTGGTCTTCATGGGCACCAGGCATGCAAGTGGTACACAGATGTACACCCAGGCAAAACACCCATATGCTTTAAAAAGAAAAAATTTAATTCCTCTGTAGAATTTAAATCTTAATTGAAGATTTAGTATTGAAATATTGATGCTAATTTCTTATAATTTTTCTATCTTGTGTGTTTTTAAAGCATTTCATTACATTGAGTCAATAGGGATGTAACACCCAGCTCACTCTACATTATCTAACCAATTAGAACCATGTTCTTAACTTCTTCCCTCCCTGTTGAATTGATGTGCTTCATGATGATGACGATGATGATGATGATGATGGTGATGATAATGACGATTTGTGGTGCAACTGAACCCAGCACTTGCATGTAGTAGGTGCTCTACCACTGAGCTACCGCCTCAGTTTACCTCCTAACAGTTTACATGCCCTAATATCTGTCTGGGTCAGCACGTTTTGTTTTGTGTTTTTTTTTTTTTTTTGCACCTGGGCAAAATTGTTTAAATTACTGAAGGTTCATAATATGTTTTGTATGTTAAAAGAAAAAAAAACTATTTTCCTTGCAACCCAACACCTCACATTCAATGAATTATCTTTTCCAAAAATTTCTTAGTGACTCTTATTTTTCCTCCAGATGTTTCCCAGATTTTTCCAAAGTTTTGTTGTGTATTCTAAATATAGTTGTGGTATTTACTGCATTTGCTGTTTAACTTGGAGAGATCTGACACATTAATAATATTGAATTTCCTTGTGCAGAAAATAGCTCCAATTATAAAACTAATTATAATGAACATTAACATTTAAATTAACAAAACCTATAGAGCAATGCTTTAAAGATTTGAAGTGATGAAATACTAAAAAGAAAATATTTTACTTATACAGTTTTGGAGGCTCATTAAAGAAAAAAATAATACAAAATTAAGCCCTGAGAGCTCATGGCAGTTCTAAACTCCTGGTCACCTTGTTTTGTTTTGTTTTTAACCTGCGTTCAGTTCCTTGCACACCCGTGGCTGTGACTCCTGCAGATGAAGTCTTATGTATTCCATGCATTCATGTGGTGTGCTGGTTAGTTATTTTGTCAACTTGACACAAACGGAGGGAACTCCATTTGAGGAATTGCCTCCATCAGATTGGCCTGTGGGCATGTCTGTGAGGCATTTTCTTGATTCGTGATTGATGTGAAAGGGACCAGCCCACTGTGGGCGGGGCCATCCTGGGCAGGTGGTCCTAGGATATGTAAGACAGCAGGTTGGGCAAGCCTTGAGAGCAAGCCAGTAAGCAGCGTTCCTCCATGGTCTCTGCTTCAGTCCCTGCCTCCAGATCGCTGCCTTGAGGTCCTCCCTCGGCTTCCCTCAGTGACAGAGTGTGACCTGTAAGCCAAACAAACCCTTTCTTCCCCAAGTTGCATTTGGTCAGTGTTTTTTTTTTGTTGTTGTTGTTTGTTTTGTTTTGTTTTTTAAAAAAGTAAACTAGGAATTCCCATAGGAATGCAAGAAAATATTCACTGGAATTAGGAAATACTTACAACTTTTTTCTGCTTTACTATTTGGAGTTTCTCTGCAACCCGCCCCCGCCCCCCAGATGTAGTTAACAATACCTGAATAACCTCATCTGTAGTTTTTCGTACCTGTCAAAGTTTTCCAGGGAAAAGGCTAAAAGGATCAAAACAAAGGAAGTGTATTTAGGTGGCTCCTGGCCAAGCGCTTCAAGAAGAATCTGCCTTTCCTTAGAGAAACAGGGAAGGAAGTAGCTAATGAGATACTTTATATCATTATTTTAATGGTGATAATGAATTACTTTGCAGCATAGATGGGTTTTGCTTTTCATTTTCATGTGCTGCCTGGGATTGGAACCCAGGGTGTTGTGCATGCTAAACACATTGCTCTCAACAGAGGTACATCCACAACCTTAGATCAGAGTTTTAATATAATTTTAATATTGGGAACACAAACCATATTTACAAAAAAGTTTTTCAAAAGTTTTTATTCCAGAAAGGACTCAGGAAGCTTTGTGTTTGGCCTAGATTTTGTGCCAAAAATAGATTGCCGAATGGGCTAGAACGCTTCCTGAAGGAATAGTCTTGAGACCATAAATCAATAACTAGGTTAAAAATGTCCCACTAGGGACTTACTCTCTTTTCAAAACAAATGGAAAAGATTGGAAAGGTTATTTGGGCTAAATCTCTCCTGCTATCAAATTTTATAAGACGAAGGATCAGATTTTTATAGGCCATTAAAAAACTGCATGTTTCAAAAGGATGAGTCCGGCCTAATTTCTGCTTTACTCTGATATGTTTGGAGTTTATGATAAGATAGTATAGAAAAATACACAAATCAATTTACTAATTTAACTGTCGTCTGTGTGTCTGGCATAACATTCAGAAAACTCACAGAACTGTAGAGAAATCAAATGTTATGGGGGGGGGGTGCTCTGTAGATGTGTGACATACAATGACTTCCTCACTGAAATGCCAGCCATAATTTTTAATTATCAAAATAACCCAAGAATATCAGGATTATTTTATTTAGGCTTTTGTTTTCAATAATATAAGATACCTACTTGCCGTTGAAAAATTCTCAGACTTAGCTGGGAGACATCGGAGCTTGTAAACTGCCTCATAAGCATAAGGACGCTTATGTCCAATGTCCAGAGCCCACGAAGAAAGCTATACATTATGGTTTTCACCCCAAGACTGAGGAGACAGAGGTGAGCAGATCCCTGGGGTTCACTGGCCAGCTAGTCTAGCAGTGAGGAGTTCCAGGCCAGTGAGAGACTGGGAGACCTTCTCAAAAGCAAAAACAGAAAAACGGGGTTTTGCTGTTGTTGTTGTTGGTGGTCTTGCTGTTTGAGATAGAGTTTCTCTGTGTAGCCTGGGCTGTCCTGGAACTATCTCCTTAAAACAAGCTGGCCTGGAACTCACAGAGATTCCCCTGTCTTCCGAGAGCTAGAAATTATATCAGGCTAGAGGAAAGGGCAGTGTCTCTTTACTGTGGTTGCTTCGGCTCTAAGCTAGTTTTCAAAGAAGGGCACATGGTGTTGTTTGTTAAAAGTACTTTAATTTTTAAAAACCCCAGAGAGCCTTTTAAGAGTGACTTAATTAAAATCCAAATAAACTTCCAATGTGTATGCAAGGCAGATTCCAAAAGCCCGTTCTTGTTGAGTGCAGTCACGGTCCCAGGTTATCACCTTCTGGAGTTCTCACCATGTTCCCATCTACTTGACCAATAAGTTGGGAAATAAGTCGTCATTTGGGGTTCACAGGATTTTATTCATGGGGTGCTACTGGTGCTCCAGGTGCGCTGGAACCCTATGGCTCAATTCAGCTCTGCACAAAGAGGAAATTGCCCATCATGCTAGGGTTTCAGAAAGCAGAGTGACCAGCTCTTCTCTACACGTCCCTGGGTTCTGGGGATTGAACTGAGGTTAGCATGCTTCATGGCAAATGCCTTTACCCACTAAGCTGTCAGGCCAGCCCTGTAGATCTGTTTCTGTTATTTTAGCCATCAGCAGGTTTTCAGGGGGTGTTAATTTGTTATTTCAGCAGATTACACCAGCTGGGGGTTTAGCTCAGTAGTAGAGCACTTACCCTGGCACACACAGAGCCCTGGCTGTGACCCACCAGTATCACAAAAGGATGCGTTCCACATGTTGAAATTTAAGGCACTCGCTGCTGTCGGCCTGGTGTGAAGATTGTTGACAGTTTTTTAGCAGGACCGGTCAGCTGCTGTGAGAGTGAGCTCAGTTGTGGATTGTAACTAAGAAGGTTTGGGATCCTGTGCTAGACCAAAAAAAAAAAAAAAAAACCAAAAAAACAAAAAAAAAACAAAAAACAACCCACATATTACTAAGAGGCACATCAAATATAAAAGCCATGTGGTACTTTATTGATAAATATTATTTTAAGACTTCTATTACTGCCATTCTATAGTTTTTGTGGTAAGGAATTAAAGGCGTGGAACTCAGATCTTCAGTTTTGATCTGAGTCTCTACAACTATGATACATCCCTAGAATCTCCTTTACTCTTTCTAAAACTCTAGCTCATATTCTTTCTGGATATTGAAAGATATGGTCTCCATGGCCTTCTGAAGTGTGAGAGGCTAAATACATGCTTTGACACAGGGTGAAGCGTGAAGCTGGTGGTACGTTTTCCGTAGTCACACAGGAAATTATTTTGATTTTGTACTTCTTCAATACGGTTCCAGGTCACTTGGGGAAATAGTGTATTTCCTCTTTAATTTGTCTTATTTTTCTTATTAGACACAACTACCTGATACATTCCCACTTGTTCTGGCACTGTTGCTGTTCTGGTGCGGCCGTTCACTTCAGGATGTAGCTTAGGAAGTGGGCTCTAATGTTCCCATAAATCAAGATGTTGTCGCTGACTCCATGCGCTTTCCCGGCTGTGTCACAAGATCTTCTCGTGTGTGAGGTGAGGCCATTTGCATGTTGGAGCACATACTGCTTTTTAATTCTCTAT
Organism: Peromyscus aztecus; assembly: GCA_902168405.1. NCBI lineage: Eukaryota > Metazoa > Chordata > Mammalia > Rodentia > Cricetidae > Peromyscus > Peromyscus aztecus. The sequence continues at coordinate 18,421 of CABHPQ010170263.1, forward strand.
TAAATTATAGTTGGGCTGGGCTGCCATTTTCACATTTTAAAACACCGTGTTTGCGATCCCCTTAGGATGGATGACAGATTGCTTCAGAAGTTGTCCACAGCGCTCTCCCCCCTCCTCCTTCTCTCACAGTATAACCTTACCATCCCGGCACGAAGAGGTGGAATTTATTTACTCTTTCTTTGCCTGTAGGGTAGCTCTATGACCTGTTCTGACTGATAGCTGTAGCCCAGGCGATGCCCTGACACTTGGTGGGTAGGTCTTGTGAGCCTCGAAGCTTCCACCTTTGCCTCCAGGACTCCCTACTACCCCAGAGGACGGGATTCATTCTGAATGCTAGCCATACATGCGGCCACTAAGTGATAGCCTAGCCCCAGCCCTCCTCCCATTCCAGCTGCCCTGGTACTAAGAAGCACAGAAGTCACGTGGGGAGGCCACTCTGGAAGAGAAGAAAAACCTCAGGCCAACAGCCCCAGCTCAGCTCCCAGGCTGCACCCGCACTAAGAGGCAGTGATGGGGTGGTGGGTGGTGGGGTGGCAGGTGGGGTGCATCTTGACATCCCAGGGGCCTGGAGCCCAGCCCACACCTCCTCAGGCAGAACTTCCCAGTTGACTCGCTAATGAACGTGAAGTAACAAACTACTGTCTGGGATGGCTTATTTCATTGTATTAAACAAAACGGGTTATCAAAAGGAAGTTGTGGGGTTGGGAAATGCCTTAGTAGGTAAGAAGGGCTTGCTCAGCAAGCGCTAGGACCTGAGTTTGAATCTCCAGCACCCACACACTAAACTTCTGTTTCAGTAAGAAGAGACCACGTCTCAAGACAAGAAGGTAGAGAGGAACAGAGAAGGACATCCTATGTCCTGCTCTGGTCTCTGCTTGCCAGTGTAGAGTCAGGCACCCACACACTCATGTGCATGTACTACACACACACACACACACACACACACACACACACACACACACACCCTGAGTTGTTACTGAGTAGTTGTTATAAAAAGGATTATTAGATTTGACATGGTTGAGGACAACTGTTAATCACATTACAATTGGGACTATATATATGTGTGTGTGTGTATGTGTGTGTGTGTGTGTGTGTGTGCAAAGTTCTTTCATTTTTTAAGTCACTGAATCTCATTTTGGGAGAAAGCCATTTTTTAAACATATTTTTTAAATTGATTCTTTGGGAATTTCATGTCATGCACCCCAATCCCACTTATTTCCTAATCCTTCCTTGTCTGCCCTCCATCCTTGTAGCCTCTCCCTAAAAAGAAAGGAAAAGAATAAGAAAATAACAAAACAAAAACCCCAAACTCGCTTTACTCCTCTGTCTGGTATTGGGAGCTGCCGAGTGTCTCTATGTACACACACCCTTTTGTCCAGACAGTTTTACTTTCAGACGTTCATTGCATGGGTTGTTGGTCAGGTTCAAGGCCTCTGGCTTCTGCTACACCATCATCACTGGACCTTCACAGAAACTCCTTTTGGATATCTATACCCTGCTGCCGCCCTGAGTCATGCGGCTACGATTCCTCAGGACCGGTCCCTTCACACGCTCCACGGGCATCTGCATGGCCTCTGGTGGGAACATGGGCCATATCAGCACAGATCCTGGCTGCCCTAGAGGTGGCTCCCTTCCCCGACCTGCTGCTCAGGCCCAGATGACACCGTGGCCTTGGGTGGCCA
>CABHPQ010170264.1:7620-27189 GCA_902168405.1 Peromyscus aztecus
AAGCATTTGGCCTGGTTAAGCATTCAGGCTTTTGAGCAGCAATTCAGCTGAGACCCATTCTGGATGAGGACACAGAGGCCTCCAGTCTGAGGAAGCAAGACCAGCTGAGGATCCGGCGAGGTGAGGTAGCTGTGGCTTGTTCTGGGTCTCTGACCTTCCAGTGTTCACCCCAATAACTGGCTCAGGTCTGATTTTATTAATAAGAACTTTTAAGATTCCTGCTACACACTCCCACACCTCCCCCCCCACCCCAACACCATGGCAGGCCAGAGAACTGGTCCCACCCCTCACCATCTGCAGCACTCAGAAGAGTGGGCCCTGCACTTTGCCTGGGCAGCACAGTAGAGCTGGCCCTGGTGGTGCGGGTGCAGGTGAGCCCCCTTCTCAAGGGCATAAGAGCAGGAGAACTGCCCCCCCCCCTTTGCTGCTTACTGCATAGGGTGAGCTAGCTGGGGCAACGCTGGAGAGCTCGCCCTGGAGGTGAGGATGAGGGAGAGCTGGCAGTCTGACCAGCCCAGTACCACCCAGGCCCAGAACCGGGGCTATGAGTTGGCCCACCCCAATATCCACGTCATCTATGAACTGTTGGAGCCAATAAAAGGTCTGATCCTGCAGATCCAAAACTGTGGGATTTCCAGGACACAGGGCAACAACAGGATGTCCAAGAGGAGTCCAGTTAGGACCCAGTATTGATAGTGTAGCAGAAGCAGAGGCGTCAAGGCAGACCAATGACTCATTAAAAACGAACACTTGCAAGTAAAGATGTATGGACTAAAGGGTAAACTGTGTGACTCACTGGGCCACACAACTGCTTCCACCACAAGAATTTTTTTCATTTTTTCCTTTCTTTCAAATTTTATTTTATTTTATTTTGGGGGGAGGTCACAAAGGCAGAAGGCAGATACGAAGGCACATGGAGATGAATGGGACCCAGATGCATGATGTGAAATTCACAAATCAATACAAAGTCCAAGAAAAAAAAGCCACTGGCTCTTCAGGCAGTATCCAATAAACATCTCCCTAAGTTTTTACCATACTCTCACAGCTTTGACAAATGGTGTGCAGAACAATATTTAAAATGAAATTAATACATGATCTACTCAATGAAATCACTCCTCAAGTAGACACTGATTTGATGGCAGTGTGGTGTTATTTGAGTGTAGATGGTGTACTTCAATCATATATAATCCCATCGAAGGAAATTATATCAGTGGACTCCATTCTAGACTTTCCAATCAGGGTATAGTTAATCAATCAATAACAAATTTACCATAATGACTGCTGGGCAAAAGTGTGATATGGACCCTTTCTCCCTTTTCCCTTTTTCCCTTGCAGATGAAGGGAAAGGGAATCTGAGGACGAAAGCCAACACCAGGTCTTAACAGGAATGCCTTGCCTAGAGACAGCAGGTATGTTTATCAGGAGAGCTACTGGAGTGCCATCTTGGGTACCCTGGAAACTAGTGTAGGAAAGAACGGGCTGAACTGTCTTCTGTAGTCAAAAGATTTTCAGCTTAGCTTTGGATTTTCCTACTGCAACGGTTTGGGTATAACTTGCCCCCCACAAAACCAACTTTGGAGCTTAGTGCCTGTGGTACCATGTTGAGGGGTGAGGCAGCCTGTGATTGGGGCTTTGGGGGTTAGGATTTGTGCTTTTCTAACAGGAGTGAGTTCTTGTGTCAGAAGGAGCCTGGGGAGAAAGCTCTTCTCCGTGCTCCCTTCCTGCCCTGTGACCTCCTCTCCTCTCCCTCCTCCTCTTCCCATTTCTCTTCCTCCTGCTCATCCACCTCCCCTTTTCCTCCTCTTCCCTGGCCTCTTTCCTCCTCTACCTTGAATTCTCTTCCCACCCTTGCCTTTCCACAAGAAGATTATCTCCAAAAACTAAGGAAAAGCCAGTACTTTGCTCATGATCCTGAAACCAAAAGAAATCTCCTTTTAAAAAATTATAGAGCTGGGTGGTGGTAGCGCACGCCTTTAATCCCAGCACTCAGGAGGCAGAAGCAGGCGGATCTCTGTGAGTTCGAGGCCAGCCTGGGCTACCAAGTGAGTTCCAGGAAAGGCGCAAAGCTACACAGAGAAACCCTGTCTCGAAAAACCAAAAAAAAAAAAAATTATAGAAACAGAGGAAGAGTGGATGGCGATGGGGTGGGGGAGGGCCTGAGAGGGGAGGAGAGAGGGGAAACTGGTCAGGATGTAAAATTAAACTAGTTAATTAATCAATTAATTAAAATTATTACCCAGCCTCAGGTATTTTGTCTTAACAACAGAAAGTGAATAAGACACCTCCTATTCCACATCTGAAAATCAGACAGGGAAAAAATGTCAGAGTACATACTGAAATATATGAACCTAACTATTTCTGAGAACAGTAGCACATACAAATTCCCAAAGGAAAAAGACTTTGAAGAAAGCAAGGCAGTGTGCTACTTCCCCAGGAAAAGATAAATCCCTCCAAAGTTGGGATTCTTCGCCAATATAGCCTCTACATCAGCATTAAATACAATTCTTCCTCTAAACGTGAGGACTTCGGAATAATCTTCTTGGCAGATTATAGCTTGCTTACATTAGGTAAACTGAACCCATCTCCAACTGCACACACAATAAAGGCCAGGAAATAGAAGTTTGCATCAAATTATGACGGGCCAGTGGCGCAATGGATAACTCATCTGACTACGGATCAGAAGATTCTAGGCTCTTACACTTTCATCTGCTTAGATGTCTCTTGATAGTTCAAGTCCTCTGAGATGCCCACAGGCCATGGACCAGGCAGACAATTAATACTCAGCCTATTGCTTTTTGCTTATAAATCTTTCTGGCATCTAAAGAGAGGTCACATACATCCTTTGTATTCATCTGCTCGATAATTATGAAATAAGCACCATATACCTTACACCTTATTACAAAGAATTTGCCTTATGTTTAAATCAGAAATATTCAAATCATCACTATTAGAAAATATTGACCAGAGCAGACTATCATCATTGCCTTTAGTATGACTTGTCTTATCTTGTTTGTTCATGAGGAGTCAACTAACCTAGATCAATGCTCCTGGCACTGGGGCACACACCTCTTGGCTGTGTCTTTTTGTACTCTGCCTACCCTGTTACTATAGTTCTGACTCCGCCTTTGCAATGGGCTAGAAAGACAGGGAAAATTACAGGAAAGTGGGAAGGAAAAGGAGCCCCTCGCCCTGGCAGTCTATCTGAAGCCTCTCTCCATATGAAGAATCAAGAATTCTAATATAATTCACTACATCTGCCTAAGGCCTTTCCCTTCCCAGCAGTGTTTTAGGACTCTCATCAGAAACCCCACTTCCAGTAAGACATGTCCTCCCACACCTTGTACAAACCTAGATGCAGGATAGAATTTCAATTAAGAGTGAGGTGGAACGTATTCAAGTAAGACAATGTCAACTTCTGACCTCCAAATACTTACATGTACATGTGTACACACACACGCAGGATCATGTGAACATGCACACATAAAGAACGTATTTCATTAAACAGCAACTCTCTCTTTAAGAAGCCCACACCCATGCACCCATGTGCACTTTATTTTTCCCTGAGATTCTTCTAATTTTAATTAAGTCCAGTTGTACTTCATTTCTGCACCAAAGCCAATGACACAATTTTACCTGAGTTGGGTCCCTAAAAAATTAAGAGCACTTCTCACTGCAGGGAGCAACACATGGGGCTGTGCAACTATCCCTGGCTGCTGGCACACTTACTTGTAGGATGACTCAACATTCACATGCCTATGACGGCAATGTGAAAGAATGCATTCAAGGAGGACCTATGAGGCTTAGAGATGGTTCGGGAGTTAAAAGCATGCACTGCTCTTGCAGAGGACCTATGTTCAACTCCCAGCACTCACCGGCATTTCAAAACTGCCTGTTTTTCTCTGGATCTCCATGAGCACCTGCACTAATATGTGCATACCCCCACACAGGCATATATGCATGCACATAATTTTTAAAATAATTTAAAAACGTTTAAAAAAAACTATGCCTTCTAGAGACCACAAGGTTTCCGTGTGATACAAATAAGGTTAATCTACCTCCCACAGTGTAACTGCCTTTCTTCAAACCCCATAGACACTGGCAGGCTGCTTACCAAATATAACCTCCAACAGATGCACAGTGGGTCTTTGCATCTGCACTCTATACATTTACACGGGCTGCTTTTCCATCTGCAGGACATAACATATGTCAGTTGATTGGCTTACAGTAGGTTTGGAGAAGAGTCAGCCAGAGTTGGCAGGAACCTCGAGTCTACTCATTGCTTCCTCCCCCCCCCCCACCTCCTTTGCTCTGAGGCTTTGGTCCTTGCTCTTTTTAATTCTGTCTGCAAAATCAATCATTTAAATTCAAGTGGTCATTCCTGGCTAACAACACTGAAATTCTGTGAACATATAACTTGTTCGCAGGCCAAACCTCTTAGATGTCAGTAATAACCTCAGCTAACAGGCTTCTCTCTAATTGAAATTCTATCCTGCATATGACAGGATGAAAGTGTAGCTTGTATCATGTGATGGGCACCAAGCAGAGTGAAGGTCAACCTGAAAATGGACAAAGAATTTTCCAGGAGCATGTACACGATTCCAGGAGCCCCCATGTGAAATACAAATGTGAGATTCCTTTTCCAAAGGCATCTGGGGGCCAGGGAGATGGCACAGTGGTGGGAAGGCGCTAGCCACACAGGCCTGACAACCTCAGTTCAACACTCGGAGTTCACATAAAAACCCAGGTGTGGTGGCACTCCTCAGCAATCCCAGTATGCCTGTAATGAGATGGGAGGCATGGGCAGGAAATAGACCAGAAGTTCCTAAACCAGCTAACCTGGAGTGCACAGCACAACAGGAAGAGGAGGAGGAAGAGGAAGAGGAGGAAGAAAGATCCTGTCTCAACAAGAAAGAAGGCAAGAATCAGCTCTCCAAATCTGTCTTCTGATCTCCACGTGTTCTATGGCATGATGATGATGATGATATGTATGTGTGTGTGCCTGTGCATGTATACATGAGCACAGGCACACACACACACACACACACACACACACACACACACACATACACACACACACCTTTTTTCAAAAATTTGAATGCATTCAGAATTTCGAGGCAGTGACATCAGATGAACCACACCAAAGACACCTTCTTGTAACTGGACTCTATGTGACTGTCACATTTATCCATGAATAAAGCCCTGAATCTTTAAAGGAAACATGAGAAGTGTGTACTCACACATGGAACATGTGCACACAGATAAAGGGGGAAAAACACATTGTATTGCAGAGTGACTCTGTTTGACAAGCTACTGGTGGTATTTTCTTCACAGTTGCTACCTTTATCAAACAGTTTCTCTTTAGAATTTACAGAGACTAGATTCGGAAATCAGACTTGGAAGTTCCACTCATTATTATGGCATAAAACTTAATTGGGGTTCAAAATGTAGTTGCCTAACAATGCTGTTGACTTTAGATATTAAAGTGCACAAGTGGCATTTAAAAGTGGTAAATCTGGGGCTAGATTTAGTCAATCCAAAATCTAAAACTTAGCCATGAACTCCTGCCTCTAACAAAATCTGTGGGTGCTAAACTCCAGGAGTACTTTGATCACAATGTACACATGATTATAAATTTTTATTCAACATCTGGAGAAACAAAGGATAACTGGTGTTATCCTATGACCCATGATACTAGCTAGATTTTATCAGACACTATGTCCTCAAGCAAACATCTCTAAAAGTCACCACTCTTCATACATTGAAGAAAGGAAACAATAGATTCCCCAAAAGCCAAGCTGGAACTTGCATGATTGAACACCATCAAGAATTATTCTGGATTTTGCGAGGGGGCGTTGAGATAGGGTATTTCCACATAACACTGGCCATCCTAGAACTCATTATGTAGACCAGGTCAACCTCAAACTCACAGAGATCCACCTGCCTTTACCTCTCAAGTGACAGGGTTAATGGTGTGCACTACCATGCCCAGCATTTTTTAATGTAAGAAATGGTTTTGTGGCTCGTGGGCTTGAGTTTTTTTGGTTTCAGCTTATCCCCTGAACATTTCTCCAACAATCATCAATCCATTCCAAACAAAGTGTGTTATGCAGGAGACAGACCATGTTAGGTTTTTTAAAAAGTGTTCTAGAGAGCAGAAACTAGATAACAGTGGTTATAATTAACTGTGCATGCCACAAAAGTTAGGGTCAGAGCCTAGACTCTAACTCTAAAAAGATAGTTCACCGGGTGGTGGTGGTGCACGCCTTTAATCCCAGCACTCGGGAGGCAGAGGCAGGCGGATCTCTGTGAGTTCGAGGCCAGCCTGGGCTACCAAGTGAGTCCCAGGAAAGGCGCAAAGCCACACAGAGAAACCCTGTCTCGAAAAACCAAAAAAAAAAAAAAGATAGTTTAGTCACTGCCCCTTCAATAGGACACCTAAAGAAACAGCTAATACTAAAGCAGAGAAAGACTCAGCATGGTCACATTGGTAAAAGAGATGAAGAGGTTGGGGGACCATCCCCAAGTCCATTTTCTGGGCACCGACATGAGGTTTAGGTTGAAATAGAGAAGACGAGGTATACATAACTAAGCAGTCCTGGTCAAGGGATGGTCCCACGCATCATCAACTCTCTCTAGTCTCTCCCATCAAGTGGTCTGACAAATGGTCAAAACTATTTCTAGGAGACAAGCTCCCACTTTGGCTAGCATCAGGCTTCGGCCTTTTCCAGCTTGAGTCTCCGGGGGAAATTTCTGTTTCTTAGGGATCACTGTTTTGAAGGAAGGGCACAGTATCCCTTTATGATACCTTGCTAGGACACACAACAACTACAGTCAGGATATCACACTCACTTACATAGTAAATGTAACCTTCCAAAGGCTTTGTGATAATCTATCTGACTATATGTTATCTACAGATATAAAAAAGAGGTATGAAGGAGAATTCCTGGAAAGAAGCTATAACTACAAAGGCTGATTCGCTGATGAGGAATTCAATGACATAGAGAGACTGGAATGTTGCAAGTCTAGAGTGAAACCATCTTGAGTCATATTTATCCTTGATAGCCATTGATTGTCCTCCTCTGTGTGTGACCTAGCATCTTTGGAACATAGGTAAGCCCTTCAGAATATGCAATCAGGTCCCCAGTTTCTACCAACCAAAAGGCTAAGAATGCCACCAGACATCATCTGAGGCTACCAGCTAAGCATTTCTCCATTCTCTGCAACCTACCTACCTAGTGTTTCTACCGATGGACTTGAAAAGTCTCTTGATTTATGGTTTTCTTTGTTCTGCTTCTATAAAAACTTCATGAAACTGTCACCACGTTTGAATGCAGGATGTGGAGTGACCTAAATCTCTGTTCCTGGGCCATGGCCACTCATATTTTGCTCCAGAATAAGCTATTGCATCCGCTTCAAGATGAGAGCTACAGTTTTACATCAGTGGGAGGGAGGTACATGGGAAACTGTACTGGAAACTAGAAAACCTCTTATTCCTGGAGTCTATTTATAGTGATTTTAATTATTTCCTTAATCACCATGAATAATTATGGAAATGGGGAAATGGTAAATCATTTAATTTAGTTTACATAACATATGTGTGTGTATATATATATGTATATATATACATATACACACATATATATTTGATATCAGATGATCTCCCTCATAAACTAAAAATGCACACACACACACACACACACACACACACACACACATACACACACAGACACACACACACACACACACACACTGGAATGGCCAGGTGTTAAACAGCATTTTCTTTGTTTTATATCACCTACCATCTCCTCACCTCATTGCACCACCAGGGGTGTGATGTCACGATTCCTTTATGAACATCTCCTCCTGACATCTAAGCTTACATGGCCCACTTCTTCCCTTGTTCCCTTTGGGGTGTGCAACAGCTACCAGTCCTTATTTATAGCTTCCTTTCCATTTTCAGCTGTGTTTGGCGTGGTCCCTATTATCTTTTATGTGGAATATTACCAAACTTTCTTGATTCTTTTTTGCCTCCCTCTATCCTTGCAGAACAGTCCACACAGCATAACTGTTTAATCTTTCCACAGCATCTCTTTGATTTTGTTCTGGTCCTAATCAAATAGTCTGTATTAATAAAGCTCAAATTTGTGAGTCTGTCATTTGGTATGGTTCCAAAATGTGCTTTCCAAACCTGGTTAGCGGCTGCTTTCCTGCTGTGGCTAACTGTCATATAGTGTTAATGGGAGTAATCTGCAAATGTAATTTCATTACTGCTGGAAAAGAGAAATTTAGTCCTCTCTCTGACAGAGGAAAATATGAACTTAGAAATTTGATTTCCTTATGAGAGAAACAGGCTTTTGTTAGAAGAAAATTATAAAGCTAATCTCTGACCTCAAAGTACCTGTCAGCAGACACATCTGAAATGTCTTAGTCACTGCAAATAGGAAAGCTCAGTGAGTACGTTCCTGCACCAGAATGTACTGACCCATGAAGCCAGTGTGACAGTATCCAGAGATTCTGACCCTCATCCTGTTCTGTTGTCCACCCTAATAGTATACTCTTGTGTGAAGAGTTTCTACTAGCTAAGGATTCACTTGGAACTGAATAATCTTACTTTGTCCTTGCTTTTACCTACTCACGTGATAAGTACTTACGATTTTAAAGACCTTAGAGTTTATATAATCCCTTTTACATAACTATGAAAAGTCATTAAATATTCAATACAAATCTTCCCATCATTTAGGACCTTGCTTGGTTCCCTTCCATAAAGCCTCTCCTGTTTGTTCCTTGCTATAGGAGAGCCTTGGAATGTGTAATCAATAGACAGACTCCATCCCACATCCATTTTACCCACCCTTGCTTAGGAAAGACCACCTCTGGGATAATACCCAAAGAACAGTTTGTTTCTTTATCGGGGGAAGGGCAAGGGAGAGAGAGAGAGAGACAGACAGACAGACAGACAGACAGACAGAGGGGAGAGGGAGAGGGGGAGAGGGGGGAGAGAGAAACAGAGACAGAGACAGAAACAGAGAGAGAAGGAGAGGGAGAGAGAGAGAGGGGGAGAGGGAGAGGGAGAGAGAGAGAGAGAGAAAATAAGAATTTCTCTAAGGCAAAAAGAGGAAAAAGCCAGTCCCAAAGGCACCACCATTCTCTTTTTTAGCCTTGATTTTAGAAACTTTGCCATTGTAATTCTTTCCCCGTTCTTGGAAATATATGCAAATCTTTTTTAAGTCTACCTAAGCATCTTGCCAGCTTTTCAACCCTGGAATGTCTTTCTCAGGGACCCTAGAGCCATCCCTTTGAAATGTAACTATCAAAATAAAAGGTAATGTCCCAGTCTTCCAGTACTGTGGGAAGATAGGAGCCTAACTCTTTCCAGTGTCTGGATCCAGATTACAAACCTACTCCTATCATAAAGATAGAGAGTATTGTTTTCCTTTGAATAAAAGCCAATGTGGATAGGGATGCTGATCACTAGTTGATTCAAAATAAACTACGTTTACAAAACGTGCTGTCAAGGCCTCTTACTTGAGCTTTAGTTCTCTGATCAGGTCTGCCTTATTTGCATGATTAATTTGCATGGCTCCTATTGGTATGGCAGAGACTGTACCACTGGAAATCATATGCACAGAACTCATGCTAACCTCCCAGAACTGTTCACTACTGTATGCACAGTGTGCCTTCATGTGGTATCAATTGTATGCAGGTAACTGCATGTAAAAGGACTTCTCAACATAGAAAGACCCACTCCTTGGTCCATTCGCCTGTTATTTTAGGCAGTGTACTGATTATTCTTAGCTATGGAGCATATATTCAATTCCTAGGGTTAGATACTGTTTATCACATCAATAAGGCACAGGACAAAATGAAAACAGAAGAGATATATAATCAGTATTGAAGATGAACAGGATGCCACAAAACTCATGATACAAACACTTCACGAGAATTTGTTTGGAGGGTATTTTTTTTTCTGTCCTCTCTTTTTTTAAGGATTTCTTTTTTAAAACTACTGTTTTATTTTTCTTAAGTTTGGGAGGGAAAATTATCATTTTTACCACTAGTCAATTGAGAGATTTATCTAAGCTTGATGGCAGGTTCATATTCCACAATACTACATACAACATGTGCCTAATATTGCCAAGAGGCCAGGAGCAAACTAGGTCTGCTAGTTTTGAGTATGCATGTATTTTATTTACAAGGCACTTAATGCCTTCCATTTTTAATCATCAAGATAAAGGAGATCTTGTCCACCCTGATTAGGTAAATATTTATTACATGTATTAAAATCTCACCAGGTTCTTGAATATCAGCCATTCATTATCTTTTCAACAAATGTACTATAAGCATTTATTAGGTACTCAATACCGTGCTAGACTGTGAGCAATATAAATATGAATAAAATACCAATCCCCCATTCATATAACTCATCATCTATAAGGGAAAGATACTGCATAAATAAATAAATGTATTAAACTCACAATATAGTATTCCATCATTTGTCACACAGGCTATTATTTGGAAAGAGCAATTGGTGTGGGAGATCATGAGAAATCAATCCAAGTTATTAACTCCTAATTCCTATTCATTTGACCTCATGCAAGTTAGACAACGTGGCAAGTGAGTAGCTGACTTCTCTGTCGTGTATGGTTTCTTTCCTCTGGACTGTACAGAACAATCTGATACTAACAAAATGGACAGGTAAACATGGAGCACTACAAATGTAAAGTCCAAGTACCAGCTCAGTACCTCACATGGACACTAACAATGTTGCTTCATCTATGCTCAGACTTACCCCTCTTTACCACATTTTAGTAAACATCATTAAGTACATCATTTGTAAAGAGATATGAATAAAACACAGTGATAATACAGCATACAGTATCAATCTGGCTTCAGAAAAGGAATGTGCTCAGAAGCTTTAATCCTTCCCCATTCCCTCCACTTCTGATTGTACATGAACCCTTCCATTCCTTCTCTTACAGCTTACCATAAGTTTATCATTAAGTTTAATGAAACTTACCAGTTCTATTAAAAAGTATGTAGCCTTAACATAAGGGCAAAAATACTGTGTGGACCCAAACATTTCTGACCCTCTTTGGTAAAGTTTTATGTTGTTATTATTCATGCTAAATATATCACAAACTTTATTCATTTTTGTACCTTACAGTCTCATTTCTAATCTTAAGGAGAATACTTACAACAGCTTAGATTTAAGATTGTACTTTACCATAGAATTTTATGGAAATCCTTTATCAATTTAAGAAAATTCACTTCTGCCTGTGCTTTCTAGACGTTTTAATTATATTGAGGTTTTCAGATGTTTTCTTGATCTATGAGGTAATGTACTTCTCTCTGGTGATTGGTTAGTGTGCTGAATCGTGTCAGTGGATATTCTAATGATGACCTGGAATCACCTTTGTGAAATGACTGTCACAATATGTCTTTTAAAGAATACGGGTAAAACACCCAAATCTGCTCAGGATTTTCTATTTTATTTCCAGTATTGGGTTAGTATGCAAATGTCCCTCATTATGTAACCAATACAGTATTAGCTGGTACTGGCTTTTCCAACTTCACACAACTTCGAACTGGGAAGGTTTTTCCTTAACCTTTCTCATCCCACTGCCGTGGAAATACGTTCACATACCCCAGAAGGGTGGTGTACTGCAAAGGTGCCTGCAGTACATTTTGCTTTGAGTAACAACCGATTCTATGTAATACTTTAACATCAAGCATCTATGGATAAGTCCTGTTTTCCTGGGAATTTTTCCATTTCATCTAAATTACATTTTTATCAGCACAGGTTATACTTTGAGCCTCTCTTCTTCCCTGCCATAAGCATCATGGGGGATACATTTCCCTCTAAGTATATCCCTCAAGTTTGTGTTAGAGTTTCACTATTTCCCCACTTAGGTTTCTGTTTTGTTTTGTTTTGTTTTTGTTTTCAAATATAATTGCTCATGAGCCAGAAGATATATAGATGTGGTTTTTCAAAGAGGATCCAAATAATGAGACAATTTCACTTATCACCGCAATACCTTCCCAAAATGCCTGTAAAATGCTAGTTCATTGAAAGTCATCAGCTTAGCAACAGTTCATTTTTGATAATTCCCCATGCACCATTGATAAAAGCGTGTTACAACGTGGTGAGGGTTAATCTTGACCGTCAACTGGATCGGACTGAGAAACACCTGGCTGATTAGTGGAGCACCACCTCTAAGCATGTCTGTGATGGATCCTCCAGATATGATCATGTCCTGGGTCTCTGGTCTATGGGGCAGATTCGTAAGGTGACAGCAGCATTGGTGGGGGAGGGGCGTGGAAGTAGGTCATTGGAAACATGTCTTTGTGGGTTATCTCTTGCCCTGACCTTTCTACTCTGCCTCCTGGCTGTCATGATGAGAACTGTTCTGAGAATGAACTTCACCACATTCCTTCTGCCACGGCAGTCTGAAATATCTGAAACCTAAACCAGAATAGATATTTTCTCAAGTTGTTTCCATGAAGTATTGGGTTGTAATGACAAAATGGAACTGATACAAACCCCTTGATTAATTAAATTAGCAATTTGTTTTTACAAATGTTGACATAGCAGTGCCAGCTTTATTTAGCTGTGTTAGTGAATATATATTTCTATTTTGTTGTTTGTGACAGGGATTCACTACGTTAGGCCAGACTTGACTCAAATGGGGCTTTCTCCTGCCTCAGATCCCCAAGTGTTGAGATTACAGGCCTATGCCACCATATCCAGGTTTAAAAAGAAAATTCTTTCAGCTTCACTATAATCTGTGGAAATGTACATTTCTTTATTAATGTTGTACTTGGTGCTTATAATGTGTATTAGATATGGATACTGGTATCTTCTGTAAGTTCTAGAAGAGTGGTTCTCAACTTATAGGTCGTGACCACTTTGGGGGGTGGGGGGTCACATTTCAGATATTTACATCATGATTCCTAACAGTAGCAAAATTACTGAAGTAGCAACTAAAATAATTTTATTGTTGGGTATAGCAGGAATCTTAGAAGGTCTTATTAATAAAATCAAACTTGAGGCCAGTTATTAGCGTGAATGCTGGAAGATCAGAGAAGCAGAACAAGCCATAGCTACCTCACCTTGTCAGTTCCTCAGCTGATCCTTTTCCTCAGACTGGAAGCCTCTGAGTCCTCATCCAGAATGAATCTCAGCTGAACTGCTGCTTGAAGCCTGAAAACTTAACCAACCAAAATGCTTAACCAGGCCAAATCCTTCTAGTTTCTGGTCTTCACACCTTATATGTCTTTCCTTTCTACCATCACTCTCTGGGATTAAAGGCGTGAGTCACCATGCTTGGCTTTATCCTTGATCAGATGGACTTCTGCCTCTGGAATGCTAGGATTAAAGGCATGTGCTACCACTGCCTATCCTCATGTTTAATATTGTGGCTGTTCTGTCTCTGACCCCAGATAAGTTTATTAGGGCACAATATTTTGGGGAACACAATAACACCACAGTTGGGGGTCATCACTACATAAAACTGTATTAGAGAGTCACAGCATTAGGAAGGTAGAAAACCACTGTTCTAGAAGATTCTTTGTTTCTTTCTTCTGGACTTCAAATTAGAATATTTTTAATCTGCTGTACCATCTTGTGTCATAACTTTTTTTCCAAAATATTTTTTATTTCTGTTTCTGTGGAAATTCTAAGCAGCATTGTCAAATACCTTTCAGAGATACTAATCCCCTACCTGATCATATTTGGTCTAATCAACTTAATAATCCTAATTGTATTTTTCATTTTAGGTAATACAGTCTGCTCAATTTTTGAATTCTTTTGTTCCTTCAGCACATTTATATTCGTAATAAATAAATGGGAGAATCGTGTATATTTAACACAACTAATTTGTAGTCAGCGTCTTGTGATCTCTGTGTCTGTAATGGAAAGGGCTTTCTCTGCGGCCCTCCCCTTTTGTCAATGTTGCTCACTTTATTTGTGTGTTATGAGAACTTATCTTCATCGGAGATGTATTAGAATTTTTTGAAGACTGGGCATAAAGTTCAGTATGAGTCTGAGTTTGCTTCTGCCAGGTCCCTTGAGGTATTACCGAGATAGGACAACTTTAAATTAGATTTTCTGCTGAGGTTTAAGAGGCTACGCAGATAATATAAATTCTGACCCAAAGTCCACATAAGGATAGGATCCTGCTTAGAAAATTTCCAGGTGCATTCTGTTCTTCGGAGTTTTTGGGGGTTGGGTGTGTGGGTGTGATCCTCTGTGCTACCCAGAGCCAAGGCTAAGCTAGTCAAGTTTTCTGACTCTTCCCTGCTATAGGGGCTAGCGTTCTCCTCATTCAACAAGCAAGATGATCAAACCTTAAGGACTGCCAGCTTCTTGTAAAGATCTCTGCCTTTTTTTTTTTTGAGGCAATACTATTTATTATTCAGTAGACTCCATGACAGGCAATGGTGATTGTCACCCCTCTCTCAGAATTCATTTCAGAACTGATCAGAATTCTTTACACAATTCTTTAACCAACATTAGAAATAGTTATAAACTATTTATATTAAAGAATAAAAATAAAGTCAATAACTCAAATGAAGGAAATTCTTTGTCTTGGATCTCCAGAGATGCTTTTGATTGACTGGGGATCTGAACAGTTTTGCTTTCTCTAAGACAGTACTCAAGTCTTAATCCACAGATGGTATCGGCATTCGGTGTGTAGGCCTGTAGGCTCTTTATGCTGTACCACTAGGTATAGTTTATAGCTATACCTACTGGCATCAGCACTCACCAAGTAGGCTCTTTCCATCACACCTGCTAGGACAATGGGAATGTGGAACTCGCCTTACTGTCCTAGCAATTAACGCTGGCTCTGATTTGATTTTTTTTTTCCAAATGATTGCAGGTTGTCCTCTATGGGAACCAGATTGCCACAAATGGTGCTGTCCACATCATTGATCGAGTCCTGACACAAATAGGTACCTCCATCCAAGATTTTCTCAAAGCTGAAGATGAAGGTCTCTGTCTTAGTTGGGGTTTCTATTGCTGTGATGAAATACCATGACCAAAAGGCAGGTTGTGGAGGAAAGGGTTTGTTTGGCTCATGTGGAAGGTCCTTTAGCTGTGTTAGTGAATGTATCTTTTATTTTGTTGTTTGTGACAGGGATTCACTATGTTGGGCCAGACTTGGCTCAAATGGGGCTTTCTCCTGCCTCAGATCCCCAAGTGTCGAGATTACAGGCCTATGCCACCATATCCAGGTTTAAAAAGATAATTCTCTTTATTTTCTTCAGCATTACTATTCATCACTGAAGGAAGTCAGGACAAGAACTCAAATGGGACAGGATCCTGGAGGTAGAAACTGATGCAGAGGCCATGGAGGGGTGCTGCTCACCAGCTTGCTTCCCATGGCTTGCTCAGCCTGCTTTCTTATAGAACCCAGGACCAGCAGCCCAGGGAGGGCACCACCAAGTTTGGGCTGGACCCTCGCCCATTGATCACCTTACCCCTGGATCTCATGGAGGTATTTCCCCAACTGAGAGGCTCCTTCCTCTCCGGTGACTCTAGCTAGTGTCAAGCTGACACACAAAACCAGACAGTACAGTCTCCTGTGTTGTCTTCCGACTAGCAGACCTTTTTGTTGAAGATACTAAATACTTGAATCATAGAACATAGAGAAATCAAGCTGGTACCAACCTGGAAGCTTTATCCCTGCTGGCTAGCTTTCATTCAAAATTCATGCAAGGGAGAAAAGTAATCAGTAGTCTTACCAACCATGAACTCTGCAAACTGCAGTAGTGATGGACCTGGCAAGACAGATTCACTGATGCAATGGTAGCACAAATGTTATGGGCGCAACCAACCACTGTTCCGCTACTGAGTGGATTTAAGGACCATTCCACATGATGCCTTTAACTGCCCACACACACAAAAAAAAAAAATCTGTGACTACCTAGGTCATAGACTCTAGGGAAGAATCCAATACTACTATTCTACACAATGGACATTTCTATCTTTCACCCTCAGCTGGTCTTTCCAAGTTCAAACCCTAGGCTTTAACTACAAATGAATTGCTACATATTCCAGCAAATCCTGTTGCTGGGTTATTGTGAATTTGACATTTCTTTATATATGTCCTTTTAAAAAAAATCCCTTAACAGATGGACTATGTATTTTAAAATATTTTATCCATCACTTTAATTACTTTTAATTCACTGTATTTCTGGAAACAAAAACATTTTTTTAAAATAGTAATTATACGAAGTAATTCTAGATAAATGAGTGACAGCCACTTTCTTCCTGAGTTCCTAAGTGCTTATCTAATTGACAGAGGTCTGGCTTTTCATTTAAGTGAAAATGTAAGAGAGTAAGAACTGTGTTCACCCAAAATCATTATTTGTAATAAAAGGTGGCACATCTTGGAAGTCTCAGAGAACCTAGACCAAAGATGGGCAGCTCTTTAGAGAAAGGAACATAGATATGCAATTTTTTTCTCTTTGTGCTGTCTTATTACAGAAAGATTCTGACCAAAGCACAGCTTCAATTTACTTTCTTGGTTTCCTCACTACAAATTCATGGCCCAGTTCAAAGCTAAATCCCTTACTAAGTATATTCAATTCCAGTTGGAGAAATGAGAAAAATTAGAGTAAGAGGAAAATGGCATCCACTGGGATAACACTCGGAGAGGTGGCATGTTTGCATGTACTTACTACTTCATTAATAGTCACTTAGCACCGGCTGTGTGTAATTGTTCTGGGCACCTGGAGCTATGACTAAACAAAGTCATGTAATGGCACATGAAAGCTTTAGTGAGGTAGGGGGTGGAAGGGATGGGTAGAAGGATATAAGGAGGGAAAACTAACACTAAAGACATTTGGAAAAGCCACACCAAAACCCACCTCTATGGAAGCTTCCTAAAATATATACAGTCAACATAGGCTATCACAAAAAAAAAAAAAAAGCCTAGTGTCAGATATGGGATACCTCTTTACCAGTTGATGGTCAGTGGGGTCCCATAGAACACCTCTCAAAAAATTAGAGGTTATTTCTATTGCTCTATGTTATTGTTCAGAACCTGATGATAAGACCTTATTGCTGAAGATACTGAATACTTGAATCGTAGAACATAGAGAGATCAGGCTGGTACCAACCTGGAAGCTTTATCCCTGCTGGCTAGCTTTCATGCAAGGTTCACGCAAAGGGAGAAAAGTAATCAGTAGTCTTACCAACCATGAACTCTGCAAACTGCAGTAGTGATGGACCTGGCAAGACAGACTCACTGATGAAATGGTAGCAAAAATGTTATGGGTGTAACCAACCACTGTTTGACTACTGATTGGATTTAAGGACCATTCCACATGGTGCCATTAACTGCCCTCCCCCCCCCAAAAAAAATCTATAACTAGCTAGGTCATACACCCTAGGGAAGAACCCAATACTACTATTCTACACAGTGGAAATAGTAATAAACTGCCCCCTATGTTCACATTAGTATACCCATAGATTAGTGCATCTAAAAGCTTCTCTCTGCAATAAAATTAATACAGAGATCCACAACTGGTCAACAAGGACAGAATAAGAAACTGTTCTCAGTTCTAAATGAGACACCTATATCTTGTTCCCTCTGTTCCCAAAGCTCAGGGACATTGTAGAAAAGGAGGCATAGAGATTGTGAGAGCCAGTGGTAGTGGATGTCTGCAACAAAACACTATCTTCTAGACCTGACTGGGACATTGCACACATGATCTCACAGCAGCTGAAACTGCTTACACAAAATCTAGCCAGCCAAAATCCCAACATGGATGGGGGAGAAGCTCATGAAATCCCACCCCTAGTGTGGAGCTATTGGCAGTTGATGGCTGCTGGAGGATGGAGTTTCATTTTCTCCAAGGATGTGGTTTCTTAGAAGTTACCCATGCTCTGGTACACCTTTATGTACAGCCAGGTACATAGAGGAAGAACTATGGAACTCAGTGATTTTAAAAACAGAGCACATGAAGTTGGGAAGGAAAGTGGTTCAGGGGGATAGTGCATGAATTAGAGGGTAAAGAATGGAAATAGATTTAGTCAATACACATTACATGCATGTATGAAATTATCAATAATATGAATACAAAATGATATATAAATGAATATATAAAGGAAAGAATATAGCTCCTCTGAAAATAAAATAACTACACATATGTCCTTCAATATCATCACCTTAAAAGACAGATGCAAATAACTCCTATTATGATTATAATGCTTGTTTTTTCCTTCTACACAAGAGAAATATGTGTTAATAGACTTCAAGTTTTCAATGCAGTTTTCCCTGGCGGAGTTTCCTGCTTAATGACATTTTCAAGATTCTATTCATCTACAATGTGACACTTCCCAACTCCCATTCAGTCACAAATGCAGAGGCAACACTCAATAATTAATTCACACTAGCCTTTCCAATAAATCCATCAATTTAAGTTGTACAGTGTTCTAATTCAGCTTCTATTTTCTCCACCAATAAATCTCAAGTCTCATATCCACAACCAGCCATGACCCAGAATAAAAGATTTAACAGAAGTTTTAGCATGGTAGCTGTTGAGTAAGTGTTCTGATACATTTTCACACTATAAACATTTATTGAGTCTGGCTCCCAACAGAGTATTTACTACATCCATTTATTTCATAGTAGTATATTTGCAGGAGCAAAATAGAGCAAAGGTTACTTCAGATCCTCTACCAATATAGCTCCCTGTAAATAATATAAAGTGCAACCATTTAACTCACAAAATTATTGTTAAAAGGTTAAATGTTCAGTAAATTCTGTTGTATCTAGTTCAAATAGCCTTGGCAATTATTTGTAACTTGGATATATATTTTTTTTTCAGGAATTTTGTACTGAAGCCCTAACTTTGACTACAGGTAAATTTCAGTTGTTAAGACAGAATTGGGTTCTCAGGAAAGTAGTTTAGGTCTTTTGCCTGTTTGTTCAGAAGTAAATGGGTCATAAGAGGTCTTCTGCTCTTGAAAAGACCCTTCTCCAGACTTTCTCCTCTCCAGCCTCTGCTGCTTCCAGCTTATAGCACTCACCTCAAACTGAAGTGAGAAACCAAAGACGTCTCAGTGGAGGATCAATCTGGAAAACTTTGGGGATAAATGAGGTCTTTTGTGGGAACATCTCTGGACACAAATCTGTTTAACACTTTGGAAAATGTGCTATACAAATTCCACCTGCCTGCTCCTCTGGAAAGTTCCACCCCATTACAAGAAGTACTTCCCAAATAGACTATTTCTACTTAATGAGCCATGGACAGTGTTTAATCCACCAGAAAGACTTTGGTTACATTTATAACTTTTCTGATGATTCATATAAACTAAGAACCTTAGCATATATTATGCTGAAATTTGATTGAGTGCATTAAGTTCTAGCTAGGAAAACTCAATACAAGCACACCTACAAATTCTTCTGGAATCAGAGAGACTCCTATCCACTAGCTTCCTGATGAGCAATATATACAGCTTTGGTCTCAATTTATTTTCTGTAAAACAAATACAAAATTTTCAACGGTGATACTGTAATAATCAAGTGAATAATTCATGTAAAATGTTTAGCTGGAGGG
>CABHPQ010170265.1:0-11204 GCA_902168405.1 Peromyscus aztecus
TTCTTGTGTCTGTGTGTCTGTGGACTGGTTTATGATTTTATCTGTCGTCATCATCATCGTCATCTGTCTGCCTAACTTTCTTTCCTATTGATCATTCATTTGTTCCTTAATTATTCCTTGTCATCGTCTTTTTCATAAGTCCAGTGTTATTACTAGAATACTATAATGAGCAAGTCTAATGAAAGATCCTAAAAGCTGTGGTATTTTCTCTATCTTATTGAGGTATGATCAATAAACCAAACTTGGACATATCAAAGATGTGTGAGATGTTTTAATACATTCACACGTTGTGAGATGATTACCAACAGTAAATCAATCCACATATCAATCTTTCACCAAGTAGTTATCCTTTAATTTTTTTGTGGTAACACTTCAAATCTACAATTTTTGCCAATTTCAAGTGTGCGGACCTTGTTATTAATCCAGTCACCATGCTGTCCATTGAAACTCTAGTACTAGTTAATCTCATTGCTGAAAGGTTGACCAGTGTCTCTTTCTTCCCCTTCCAGACTCCGTTACCCACTTTTCTACCCATTGTTTCTATGACTTCTATCTTTCTACATTTTAAATATACATAAGTTCATT
The DNA here is from genome assembly GCA_902168405.1 of Peromyscus aztecus. Lineage (NCBI taxonomy): Eukaryota > Metazoa > Chordata > Mammalia > Rodentia > Cricetidae > Peromyscus > Peromyscus aztecus. Next base: position 586 of record CABHPQ010170265.1, read on the forward strand.
AAGTCTTAAAAATATGTCTTTACACATATGGCTGTATTTTGCTATGTTCTAAAAGCTCTACTTTCATCTTTATTTATTAGTTTCCTGAAGTTGATTATTGATATTTATAGGCTTGACACCAGAATTAAACATGGACCATGAAACTACCTGCCTCACTTCCTTTCTACAATAACCAGTACTGACAATGCCATAAGACATTTTAAGTGTTTTCCAATTTTATTTCCTCAGGAAAATCCTTCAAATTGCTGTGTTCTGTTTCTTTCATGTAAAGTTGACTCATTTATTTTGCTTGCAACCATTATACATAATGCAATACCTGTGATCTTACTTATTTGTATGATGATTGATGGTTTTAATTTGAGAATTCCAAACTCAATCATAAGCTTCTACCTGAAGTAAGAGTCCTGAAAACAAGAAAAATTAAGTAAATAATTTTAGAATTGCTTATTCAAGGGTTCTAGCCTATATCTGGTTATAACAGTGATGAGAAAGGTAATACAAACTATCTGAATATTTTCTCCATCTTTTCAAAAATTAAGTATTGAGAGACTAGTCTTTATAATTTTTCGTAATAACATTCAGAGGGATATGGCAATTCCTCAAAGTGTTTGTGTGTGTGTGTGTGTGTGTGTGTGTGTATGTGTGTGTGTATGTGTGTGTGTGTGTGTATGAAATTTCCTAAATATCATTCAATATCCTCCTAGAAAATATTTTACAAGATGTCTTAATAATCAATAACAATTTATAAGTTTATTGAGTGATGTTTTTCTCCTGTTTCCCCATGGTCCATTAACATCTATACTAACTCAGTTATTCCAAGTAGTATGGAGATATTTTTGTCCGAAAACCTAATCTAGGCTCATTATATTTAAAATTCATATTCATGCAAAATTGTATTAGACAAGGTTCCCTTGATAGAGATGACACATGTATGCAAGGGGATGTAGTCATTGAATTGAATTGTCTTTTGTTCTTATGATGGCTCAGAAGTCCCACAATGTATTTCTTGTAAGCTGCAGAGCCTGGGGTACCATCAGGGTAACTTAGTCCAAGTCTGAAAGCATCAGGATCAGGGAAAGCAATGGTGGTACAATTCTCAGTTCAAAGCTGAAGACCTGAAAAACTAGAGGTGTATCAGAGCAAGGCCTGGAATCTCTTACTTTGGAGAGTTGACAGTTGTAATGTCCAAGAGCAAAAGGAGGAAGTGTATGAACTCCAAGTGAGAGAGCAAACCATCATTTTGTCTGACTACTTCATTTCTTTCCAGCTCCCAATTCCCCAGCTGACCAGATGGTGCCTGTATATGTTGAGTGGTGATCTTCACACAGCACTGATTTGATATCCATTCAGACATACTGAAGATAATGTTTCAACAGTTTCCAGGTACTCCATTCAGCCAAACCAACAATTAAGATTTATCATCACAAACATCTGTATAGCTTTCTACCTAATGTTATTTTAAAATTGGCAAATTTCCATACAATTTATATTTTAAAATATAAAAATCATGAATGCAAAGTGTGATAGTTTGAGTGTAATTGACCTCCATAATCTCATAGGGAGTGGCACTATTATGAATTGTGGCTTTGTTGGAGTGGGTATGACCTTGTTGGAGGAAGTATGTCACTGGGGGTAGTGGGCTTTGGGGTTTCCTATGTTCAGGATACCACCCAGTGTCTCATTCAACTTCCTGTTCATGCATGCAACATGTAGGGCTCTCAGCTATTCCTTTAGCACCATGTCTGCCTACATGCAGCCATGCTCAATGCCATGATGATAATGAACTAAACCTCTGAAAATGTAAGCGAGCCCCTCAATTAAATGTTTTCCTTATAAAAGTTGCCATTGTCATGGTGTCTCTTCATAGCAATATAAACCCTAACTAAGACAAAAACAGGCCAAAAATGTTCTCATTATAAACTAGTCGATAATTAAATAGTTTAAATTTTTATTGAATTAATCATCTGTTTCTCATTATACGTACTAAGTATCTTAACTATTTATAATATGTTATAGAAGCACATTTTAATGATTTTTAATGAGCTGTTACAATGTAGTGGAGAGTGTGTGTGCATGGACTGGCTGGACCTATTTGCTCCTTTTAAAATTTCTTACTAATTTGCCATGGCTTTTGTATTATAGCATGAATAAGCAAAACCACACAGATCTTCTCATTTCAGTTTTACTAGAATACATTCTCAAATGTTGGAAATAACTAGCTTTTATGAAATCCCACATACTTTTAAGAGCTCTAAAAAAATATTTTCTAAGAATACACCATTTGCTTCCACATGCTGATACAGGTCAAATTTATTGCTGTTTGAGTCTAAGAATGCCTCATTGAAGTGAATAAAGTTATAAAATATGTCACAGGTACTTGTGGAGAATCTGCAGGGTCACACCACGCTGACCTTATCACTGCCTTTATCAGCTGTATCTCAAACCTTCAGCTGCAGAGTGTATTTTTGGTACTGAAAAACCAGTTTGGTCGCAGCACCAGTGGGATGACTAAAGGCTTGGGTAATGGACTATAAAATCTTTCCCATCTAGATCACCGATTGATTTGAGACTGTCACTGAGGTAGGTAGAAAACCAGTGATTGCTGCCATACAAAAACTGTCAAGTCCTATGAAATGAGAATATGGTCTCAATTCCAGTAGACATATTTTCCATCTTGTTCCTGACTTATGATGGCTCAAGAATACACACACACACATACACACACCCCTCAGAAACACATTTTATTCTGAGTATAATTGTTCTGGTATAAATCATCTCTGAAATCATGGTGTAGAAAAAATTTTTTTGATTAATTCATCCAAATTGTGTCTTCACACAAATTTCTGTCTAGAATTCAACGGGTACATTTTTACCTAGGGGAATCTTCTAAGGTCCATTTTGTGTCCTACTGTACAGCTTAATGATGTTTAAAAAAAACCTATATTTTTGTTTTTACTCTTAGCTATATATCCCCAAACGTTGTTCAATAATCCAGAGGCAACATTTTCTTTAAATGATTTCACCAAATCAAAACAGAACAAGCACTTAGTTTGATCAGCAAGAATGTCGATATTGACATAAGCAGTAAAGAATGTGGCCGTCTGACTTGGTATTATGTTACACCTCACGGCCCAGGCATCTTGTTTGCCTTAAATGGTTTCTCAAGCAGGAGGCTGACCCTGAGCAGATTCTCAGAGGCTGCAGAGAGAGCAGCTAAACAACAGACTTAATGAGGTTGGAATTTCACACACTGTCTTAGTCAAGGAATTCAGGATACAGAAAGAGCAGTTGTGGTTGAACAGCAGTTGCCCCGGGGCTTTGCAACAGGAAACAGAACCTTTCTCCACAAATAGTTTCTAGAAGTTCAAAAATAGTTGTCCATTATATTTATGTTAAAAATCTAAATATGTTTCAGGGAAAGGATTCATGTATTCACATTGTTAACACTGAGGAAGTCAAGTTCATCAGCCAAAAAACTATGGAGCTTCGTTTATTTATCTCAAGTCAGGAAGGATCCATAGGATGTCCTAATAGACTTTGATATGCTGGAAGTAAACATTTTATTTTCCCATTTTGTGTCGTTAGAACAGCTACCAATGCATAGTGAATTTCTTTGGTTATGTGCCTCTGTGGTGACAATAAATGCTTTTCAAACAGTCATTAGGGAAGCTCAAATTACTAGTATGGAATTATGATGACAATAGGATCCAGAAACTGGTCAGGTAGGTAGTTTTAAGTATGTGCCCCAAAGGTGAACAGTTTTGATTTTTGACTCTTGTTCTTGGCTAGAAGCCAGAAATGACTTTGGTTCTCTTGGCAATTCTGTCATTGAAGGAGGCCAGAGATGCCACAAGGGAGGTCTGGTTTGTTAATTCTCTTGCCTTAAAAGAGCACCTTGACTAGAAATTCCATCTGAAGATTTGGGCAGCCCTGGGAGGCAGCTGGACACCTCATGGATGAGTCAACCAGATGGACCAGAAAGTCCCCAATTGTATGTCACCCCAGTTCTGCAATAAGTAGTACGAACATCTTTGGGATAATTGCTTGCGGGTGTTGCTATTCCTGGGGACCCACTCCTTCTGTACAGTGGTTCTACCTTTTTTCTCTTAATGCCCACCTAAAATCCAATAATTAGACTTCATTCTAAAACTCAGCATTCTGTGGTCTGCGAATTTCATTCTTTGATGACTCAATGGCTTTGGTGGCCATTGATTTTCTGGAAGCCTGCCCCCCATCCTGAGCTACAGCTAGTTTGAGACTGCTGCTTTTATCATTTTCCATGCTGTTTCACTTTCCAGAAAAAAAAAAGCGCACAGTGAGAATTGAAGGTATTAACTGAAGTTCCCAGAAAACAAAACAAAAGAATAAAACCCTCACATTCTCTAATTCTGATTAAGTGATTAGAGCTTTATTCCAAGTGGAGAGTTGAAATGTTTCCAGGTCCAAAGACAAACTATTGTAGGGTATTTTACTTAGCCTCTTGAATAGCCATTTGTGGCTTACTACCAGGTATGACCGAAAATTCTCATGAACATTGAGTAAATATTTCAGGTATGTAAAAGGGACCCTTGCTTCCACAAAGCCAAAGGCTGAGATTGTCATCAGAAAGCCCCTGAGACTTAGAGTAGATAGATCCCAACCTTGCTGGAACCTCCACTTGCCCAGTGTTTCCACGATGTTATTGAAGAGTGTGTTTCTTTACATCTTTGTGCTCTCAGCGTAGAAAATCCACGAAGCTGTTACCACACAGGAATGTGTTTACTGAGCCTTTGTACAGATGTGGACATCAAGTCTATTTCACTTTCCATGAAAAGAAGCAAGGCAGTTTTCCACTGCAGGGTATTGATAGCAATGATCTCCAGATAGGGTTCCTAAGGTCAAGTGTGCTAGCAGCTGTAACTGAACTAAACTGTAGCTCTCCGATCACCACGCTTACCCCATTCTAATATGCCACTGTTTTTCTTAATTACATTCCATTTTTTTCATTGAAAATATTTTCTTTTAAATACAATATGTTCTGATTATGATTTCCTCTCTCCCATCTCATCCCAGATCATCCCCACTTCCCCACTCACCCAAATCCACACCCTTCTTTCTTGCTCTCATCAGGATACCAACAGGCACCTACAAAATTAGTAAGAGGAAAGTAAAGTTAGATAAAAACACACTGGATTAGGACAGAGTGAACAAACAGAAGAAAAAAAGTCAAAGAAAAAGTTTGAGATACACATATATCTACAAACACACACACACACACACACACACACACACACACACATACACACACATAAACACATGCATACACACATACACATACACTTGAATATGCAGAAATCCCATTAAAAACACAAAGCTGGAATTGAAGCCATAATATATACAAAAAGGACCTGTAAAGAAAAAAAAAATAGCCCTGAGACAAAGAACCTCCAAAAAAGCCACTGAGTTAATTTTATGTTGTGGCTATCTACTGACACTTGTTGCCACGAAACAAAAAAATTATGTTATTTGTCTCATCAAACATTTCAAAATGCCATTTTGTAATGACGAGGTCTATGACTGAGATCATTCAATCTACTAGAGAAGATTTTCTTTACTTATGCACAGTGTATTTATAAAGAAGAAAGGAATAAATAATATTATCAATCTTTATACAAAGTTCTCAACTCATATATATATATAATATATATATATATGTATATATGGAAAATCGATGCTGATGGGAGTGATGGTGATCTTCCTTCAATGACCTCATCTTTGCCAGAACCCATTTCCTAATAACACATTGATCTTGAGAAGATGCACAATTAAAACAATGGCCTTTACTAAAATACAATAAACTTTTTAAGATTTTTTTTCATATATTTAATGTAAACAAATTTGAAAGTTATTTTCAAATCCCCATCTATAAAATACAGAAGGGGAAAATAAAAGCATATATATATAATATATATATATATATATATAAATGAGACTGCCTACTTTAACATTTACTTGTAATTGTAGTGACACCCAGCTAATATTTTTTCAAATTATGATGACAAAAATTGCAGATGAAAGCAATTTATTTCAGCTATGATATGTTGCATTCAAAATTGAAGTTAAGTCTTATATTGTCAAATGCCATCTTAAAATATGTATTAATTGCAGGAAATAACTATCTTCATTTTAATTATTGTGGGTTAAAATATATTCTACTTCCTGTTAACAAATTAAATTTTAATGATAGATGTTGGGCTGATTATTTTTCAGTAGCATATCCTTTTCTTCCAGTAAACACACAGAAAAATTTTGATCACGATGTCTAATTAAAATAATGAGGTTATTCATGTCTGCTTTTCCCAGAGGCTGAAAGTCAGAGTTGCACACATGCATGGATGTATTTTCTAAAACATTATAATATTCATTCTCTTTCATTGTTAAGTGATCTGTATTTGTTGCTTTACAATGCATCGATTTATACAAATATAGGGTGATACTTCAAAACATTCCTCCAACTTGGTTACAATACATTGAGCTCATTTAAATTTTATTTAACTAATTCTTAATAAGTTCCATTTGTAATTTTTATGTTTCCTGGAATTGTTTGATTTTTTGATATTTAAAAATGCACACTAGCAGATGTATTTGAATAGAAAACATGAAAGAAATTTCTTGTACAAATTGTCCATCTTGCTTGATATACCAAGGTGTATGTATGTGTGTTATGTGTATGTGTTATTATGTGTTTGTGTTATCATGAGTGTGAATTATTGTGTGTGTGTGTGTGTGTGTGTGTGTGTGTGTGTGTGTGTGTGCAAGCATGTATGTGCATGTCTGTGTGGAGGTCAGAGGCCAACATCAGGCATCTTCTTCTGTCAGTCTCCACCTCAGTCTTGAGACAGAATCATCCACTAAATCCAGAGTTCACCATTACAGCATGATCAGTTAGTGAGTAAGCTTCAGGAATTGTGCTGAATATGTTTCCCAAGCTAGGTTTACAGGCAAGAGCCACCATCCCAGACTTTCATTTTTTAATATGTGTGCTATGGATTTGAACTCAGGACCTTGTGCTAATGTGGTGAGCGCCTCATTGACTGACCCAGATCCCATATTCTTGACTAACTGGTAGACTATTGAGAACAAACATTAATTCTGAAGCCGTGATTTTCACAAGCCCCTGAAAAAAAAGCTAACTTGTGAAGCTCTCGAGTTTAGTAAAACAGACAAAAAGTTTGAAGTACAAGAAAACAAAAACATGTTAACCACACAATTGTACTGCCAATAATGGTACAGTATTTCAGTATTTCAGAGCTACCAACCAGAGGATTCTGAGAAGAGACAAAATGTCCATTGGGGAAAAAACATAATACATAGCTGTGGCAGTTTGAATCATATGTCCCCCCATAGTGTGAGGCATTTGTTTGCTTTGTCACTAGTTGATGGCACTGTTCGGGAAGGCTTAGGAGGTGTGGGCTTGTTGGAGGAAGGCTTGGAGGTTTCAGAAGCCTTGCCAGTTTTCTGCCCACAGCTTGAGACATGAGCTCTCAGCTCTGGCTGTCACCAGGCCTGCCTGGTGCCACACTTCCTTACCATGATAGAGAAGGACTCTCATCCCTCTGAAACCTTAAGCCCCAAATGAACTCTTCCTTCTATACATTGCTTGGCTAGGGTATTTTGTTCTAGCAATAGGAAAATAATTAAATCATTGGTTCTGCCTTGATGTCTCAGAAGAGTGGGGATTAAAGATTTTATTCTTGTGTGAGTCTCCAGACACTCTAATTTCTACAAGTCTCCTCACCTAGTAAACACGCTTGCATGTGTACTGTGAGTGGCCGCTACAGAGTTTCCTCACACATCCAAGTCTATTACTCACCATGGGAAATGAATGAAAAAAGTCCCCATTTACCTACTCCTGGTGTGTGCCCTAACTCCAACAACATACCATAACATGGAGGAATCAGCAGCTGAAAACCTTTCTGGGACTTTTTAAAAATATTGTACAGAGACTGGGAGTAAATGACTAAAAAGATTGGCTCATGAAAGACACAAAGCCCAAGGAAAACCCTGGATACAGTGGCAGGTTTCAGATTCCATTCTCTGCTGCAATAATGAATTAAAATAGTGTTGGAAAATAAGCAAAGATTCTTAACATGGATGGTATTAAGGAACTTTGATCAATCACAAAACACATTAAACCAGCATCAGTTTTGTGTTCCAAAATTGAGTCTATTAAGACTTTCACAGAACTACAGGCAGCCTAGGAATGCTGGGAGTGAGAGAAATAAGTTTTCCCCAGAGAAGAGAACACCAATTGTTTAGCAAATACCAAATGGGCAGCCCTGAAAACATACATATGAGTAACATTATGCATACTGAGCAGGGAGTGTTTATGAATATATATGTATATGCATGCACATATACGCATGCAATAACAACTAAAAAAAGAGACCAAGAATTTGAAAGAGAGCAAGGAGGGGTATAGGGTTTGGAGGGAGGAAGGGAAGGATTAAATGTTTAGGTATGTTATAATCTCAAAAAGAATAAAGAAAATTGAGAGAGAATTCTGGAAATGACATTGGCAGTGCCTTCCAGTACGGCTGACAGCAATGTAAAGGACTGTGCTAATGTCTTTGTTCGCCTCAAATTTATAGAATCAAAACAAGGAGCTGAGTTGTATAGCTAAAATTAATTGTGTCTAAGTGATATAAAGTGATGCGTATGATGAAAATCAACTTTACTTTTTTGGAAAAAAATAAGGATAAGAAGAAAAAAGAAATCTGATGCCTTCATCACATGGAAAAGGTAAGTAAATATATAAGCCGACATACTCATATTTGCTCAGATGATATCTTAGAGATGAAGCTTCAAGACACCCATTTATATGTCCAGATTCAAATGTCTTATTTCAATGTGTTTTTGGTCTAGAAAGAATTACACAGAAGTAGTTCACAATGCAAAGAAGTGGTTTGAAACTATTTCTTGATTTAAAAAAAAAAAGTTTAAATACACACATATAAATCTAGAACATCCCTCCTCAAAACACAGGTAGTAAATGTTTTCATTAAATATTCATTAAATTCTAGGGCTATCTCTCATTAAGAGCAAATTCCATTTAAGAACGTTTGAATATCTAGTTACTGGGTCTGGGACCAAAATAATTCTCCCAATTTGAGAACAAGTATCAAGATTCAGAATTGGTTTCAGTTAATGAAAATTTGCTGTACACAGGACAGATGTGGAGAAATCCAAATGTGAGAACAACAAACACATAATTTAGTCCTCTTCCATTTTTTCCCCTTTTCACAAAGAAGCCTAAAATTTCTTTATTTCTACCAAGGTGTAAAATAAAATGCTCCAGTGCTGCGAATATGCCGTACAGATGTCATTACCTCTTTAGTCTTGGCAGCTCCAGCCCCAGGCAAGATTGTGAAGGAGATTGACGCTGACATCACCAACCGTACTATAGGCAGATTTTCCTCCTCTTTGGAGATATTTTTTTTCCCATTCTTAAGGAACTCTCCATCCTGGTGAAGTTTCCTGACCCCTACCAATTAAATCAGTCCTCAGTGAAGGGATCAGCCTCTCGTGTTCATCCCTCTCTGCCAATTGAAGGCAAGGTATTACTTTACTAAATTCCTTGACATTTAAAGCCATCTCTCTAATTGTGGGTTCTGTGGCTTTGTCCTTTGGAAAAGCAAATCAACTCCTTAAAGACCCATCTTCTAGAGGAAAAAGCCAGAGATTCCTTGCTCTCTCTGTGTGTTTTCTCTCCCTCTCCCTCCCTATTATATCTTTCTCCCTCTCTCCCTCTTTCCTATCCCTCCCTCCCTCTCTTTCTTGCTAGCATCCCTCTGTGTGTGTGTGTGTGTGTGTGTGTGTGTGTGTGTGTGTGTGTGTGTGACAGAAAGAAAGGATTTACCAGTGTCATTTTTCTATGCAAATATGACTGACTGGAAGATTATTGCTCAATGAGTGATTCCTAGGTCACCAATTAATCCCCCTGACCACTCAGTCAGTAGTGACCAGGGATGGCAGTCAATGTACAAGAAGACTATCATTGTTTGCAGATCTGTCTCTTTGCTTTATGACCAGTGCAACATGTTGTTCAAGCTGAGCCCTGTCAACCTTGATTGTTTCACACCAGATCAGTGAGGCTCCAGCTGTCATTTCCCAGTTATTAATATTGATTTAAATCTGTTATAGTGTCTCCTTGAAGCCTTTCTTCTGGTCACATCTGGTAGGATTGTTTGCACTAGTCAACGTAGTCAACCAGCAATTATCTCACACCCAGCGGCCTCTGTGCCACCATGCAATCAAAACCACAGCTAGACATCCAGATTCAGCCTTGTAGAATGTTACCATTGGAGAAACAGCTCTTTAAAGAGTCTCCTTTCCGTCTGGCTAGACTATAGAATCTGAGAAGGTAAGATATGCAGAGGACCAGGGTAGGCCAAGAATGAGCACGCATTTCATCCTAGTCAATGAGAATTCTGGATGGGAGTGACATGTTTTCCATGTAAGCATGAGAAACAAAGTTCAAACTCCAAAAAAGAAAAACAAAACAAAAACAAACCAACCAACAAAAACCAAACAAGAAAAGCCAGATATGGTGGCAAGTGATGAAGATATAGAGCCCTATA
>CABHPQ010170266.1:0-26391 GCA_902168405.1 Peromyscus aztecus
GGAATGGGGCTTTGTGGAATTAAGACACAAGAACAGAGTCCTTATGAATGCGATTAGTGCCCACTAAAAGAGGCTTCCAAGAGTTTCTCCTTTCCTTTTGTCTTATAAAGAAACACTATCATCCTGAGTGAGGTAACCTAGACCCAGAAAGACAAACACTGTATGTGCCTGCTCATAAGTGGATATTAGATGCAAAGCAAAGGATAATCAGGTTACAATCCACAACCTCAGAAAAGCTAGGTAAAAAGGAATACCCTAAGAGGGACACAAATGGAAGGTCCCAGGAAGGGGAAATAGTTAAGATGTCCTGGGTAAACTGGGAGAGAGGGTAGAAGGGAGATTTCTTGATAGAGGGAGCCATTATGGGGTTAGGGAGAGATAAATTGCCTACATTTTGGATCTTAGGATAGAATGTCTGTCAGACTCCCCAGATTTTACCATTGCTTTTTTTAAATCTAGTACAAAGAATGATGAGATCTGCATATGCACATGATGCCTCATATATGTACATGGAACCAAGGAAGTCTTGCCGCTCAGGGAAAAGATCTTCCTGAAAATGGGCCCCGGCTTTTTTATTATTCAATGAAAGCATTACTCCCCCTTTCCTTTAGCAACAAAGCTCTTCATTATCAATCACTTAGCTCAGTGAGAAGCTTTTCTCTCCTATATTAATGCTCCTACTTTACAGCCGAAATTTGTTAAAGAACAAATTTGCAGAACTGAATTGTGCCGTACTTGTTGAAATGATTAATTCTACTATTATATGATTCAAGGCCCAATTTGGTCATAAAGCAAAGGATGCTTAGTTTTATCAATGGGCAAGCGATACTGAATTGAAACCCCACAGAGGAAGACAGGATGTTTAATCAGACGAGGGAAAATTCACTTCTTATAGCATCATCCAGCTGTGTATACAGCAAGCATTATTATATTTTAGCATGCTGGGAAGAGTTATCTTGATTGAATGATAGTCAATAAAAATTTTCTTTTAAAGGATTGCTGCTGTGGGATCTGGTCTGATTTCCAGAAACTGAGGAGACATGCCAAGAAGTCAGAAAAATAGATTGTACAATAAAGTGCTACGAAGTACCAAAAGGTAAGCCCTTCTCGATTAAAAATGCAGAGTTCTTTGAAAATTACATTCCATATCATATGTTTTTCCCCACTTGATGCCATACATTATTTAATGATTTTCATCAAGTCTGCAGTAGATTGGCATAATAAACATAATTAAGTGAAAATTATAGTTATACACTCTATATCAAGAGGAAGAAGAGATAGAGAGATTCATAACAAAAATATAACTCTTAGGAATTAAAACTCATCCCATCAGCAATTAAAGTGAATATTTAAGTTACAAGGTTACCCAGCCTGGGAAGACCAACTGAGTTAATTTATAGTTATTTAATTAACTCCATAGGGTGAGATCCACTGTTGATACTCTGTGAATATAATATTTATATTACTAATTATAAAATTGATTTAAAATATTAAATGCAATATAAGTGAATGTTGTGAAGTCTATTCTTTCTTATCCCAAACAGTCCTAGCAGGTTGCAAAATGGACACAACATCCAGAGGTTGCTTTACTCAAGAGTTTCATTGGTGGGGGCCATGGGTGCAGAAGAAGAGGGAGATGAAGCATCTCTCTGGTTTCATTGGTTGTGGTGGTGCTGGTGCTGGTGACCAGTGGACTGTAATCTAAAGAGTATACCATACCGTGTTCAGTTTTCAGTTTTGGCTGAAAGCACCATAGACCTCACAAAAGGAAATGCCTTATTCTTTGAAAGAAGCGAACCAGATATTTCCTTAATATATATTAAAAATTCATCTTATTCCCCCCATTAACTACACTGATGCTTTTTTGAGTTTTTTTGTTTGTTTGTTTTTGTTTTTTGAGACAGGGTTTCTCTGTGTAGCTTTGGTGCCTGTCCTGAATCTCACTCCGTAGACCAGGTTGGCTTCGAACTCACAAAAATCCGCCTGGCTCTGCCTCCCGAGTGCTGGGATTAAAGGTGTTTGCCACCACGCCCAGCTGCTTTTTTGAGTTTTAAAATTGTGTTAAGTGTATGAGTGTGTGTGTGTGGGAGGGGATGTACGAGTATTCATATGTATGTTTGTGAACATACAAGTGTCATAACACTGATGTGGTAGTCAGAGGAAAGCTTGCTGGAGTCCATGTTCCTCTTCCACTATGTATATCATAGGAATCGAGCTCTGGCCATTAGACTTTGTGGTAAGTACCTTTACTCACTAACCCATCTCAGGCCTCCAGTTACTGTTTTTATTGTCTCTTTTAAAATTTAAAAGCCATATCAGTTCTTTATCTATACTTATATATAAGAACTCACTCCACTCATGAGTTAACCCAAAAGTTAGCCTATGTTCACCATATAATTAGGGTTATTATTATTGCATAGGAATGCCTATGCAATATTAAGAGCAAAAAAAAAGTTGACTTTAAAAGGCAAAATACTCTTCATAGAGAATCTAACACAATTGTTACCAAATGATGAATGGCTAAGAAAATTTGGTACACACACAAAATAGAACACAACTCAGCCACACAAATGGATGAAGTTCTGTCATTTGTAACAACATGAATGGGACAGTTGACTAAAACTTAGGAAATAAGCCAGGTAAAGAAGGATAATTATTACACGGTTTCTACATGGAATCTAAAAATATTTACCTCATAGAAGCTGAGAGTAGACTGAAGGTTACTAGAGGTCAAGATATGGAAGGAGGGAAAGAGTGATCAATGAGTTCAAAGATACCAAGCAGAGGCAGGAAGTTGTGGTGTGCTGTTGTTTAGCAGGATGACTACAGAGAGCAGCAAGATGATCTAGTTAAAAAGCTAGAACAAGTGATTCTGAATGTTTTCTCCATAAATGTTAAAAATCTGATAAAGTAGGTATGTTTAACATGATTTAAACATTATACAATGTGTATGGGAGAGCAAAACATCACACCCCCATTAATACATACAACTTTTCTTTGTGTATATATCACTTAAACATGTTTTTTGAAATAGTACTACCTTCTTCTTGGGATGGAGAAGGAAGTGCTTCCTAGTTGCTGATATTTATTGAGTACTTAATGACCAGAGCATAGTGTCTGTACAATTTGCTCTGTACTTCATTCTTACCTGTCTTTGAAGAACAAAGTGAAAGTGTTCATCCTGGAAATTGTCTTGCATTAAGGCTGTGATGGATAACACAGGCATTAGAGAAATTGTCAGTAGAGTATACATGCCTGTAAGAGAATAAAACATTACTACTCAGAAGTGTATACTGAAAGTCTAGCACTATTGCTACCTAGTATTACACTTAATTCTTTGGATAATGTGTAAGGACACTCTTCTGGTAATTTAATCCTGTTCCTTGAGAAAGAAATTATGAAAACTGAAAGTATGGGATCCCACTGAAGAAGAGATTCAATTATAGTTAATGAAGAATTCTGAAACAATCACTTCAAGTTTTGATTATCCAGGTGCAGAAAAGTGAGTTCCAAAGTAGTTATAATCAACAATGGAGGTTGAGCTCAGTAGCTAGATTAATAGGCCAATGTTTGTTGTCCTGAAGTGGATCACATTTTCTATGCTTTTTTTTTTCATAACATGTTATTTCATTGTCACTGTTTTGCGATATTGGAAGTCCAAGGGTAAGCTGCTATAAATAGTACTTATATGACAAGCTCCTTTAGAATGCTAGGGGCCCAATGATTTGTCTCATTATACTAATTACTTGGAATAAGTAGTAAGTCTAGGCTATAATATCAAACTAGATGCAAATTGTTTTCTATCCTAAATTTGATGTAAGCTTGTCACTTACACAACTAGAAGTTTGTGGTTAATAAAGAATCAAAAAATCAAATGATCCATTTAAAATTAGGCTAGGACCTGAACAGAGAGTCCACCTCCCTTCCCCCAAAAGCAACATGACTAAGAAATATCTTCAAAGACATTTATTGTCCCTAGAAATGCAAATGAAAACAGCTTTGAGATTTCATCTTACCCCAGTCAGAATGGCAAAGATCAACAATATAGCCAACAGCAAATGCTGGAGAGGGTGTGGGAGAAAAGGAGTCTTCATTCACTGTTGGTGGGATATCAAACTTGTGCAGCTACTACGGAAATCAGTGTGGACAATTCTCAAAATGCTAAAAATAAATCTACCATATGACCCAGCTATATTACTCCTTCGCATATGCCCAAAGAACTGGACACCCTACTCCACATGCCTGGCTAAACATAAGCTGGAAAATGATGATATCAATAGACATACTAAAGTGGATGGGGAAAGTTCACAAGGCCTCATCCCTACATAGGAAAAAAAAAACTACAGGCAACTAAGGAATGCTGGGATCAGGAGAAATAGGGAGATACATTGGGGGGTTGCAAGGAAGAAAAGGAAGGGTGGAAATGATGTAATTATATCCTGGTGCATTTTATTTTCTAAGACTTTGGGGCTATGATTAGTTATTCAACTTCCCCAATATGTGTACACAAAATTAAAGAGGCAGTAGCTTCAGAAGAGATGGTTGTGAATAGGTGGAAAGAAAAGAAATTATCTCAAATTTGATTGGTAACAATTCTTCTTCAGGAGTCACCATGAGCATTAGATCTAGTAGTAGCTGCCAACTTGACAGGACTTAGAATCACAAGTCAGCCTCCAGATCTACCTGTTAGAGTCTGGAAATGGCTGAGAGGAATTGTCTTGATTAGGTTGAGATGGTAATACCCGCACTAAAATTGGGTGGTACCAATACCAAGACTAGGGTCCTGGAGTGAATAAAAAGAAGAAATCTTACTGAGTAGAAGCATTCATTGCTCTCTGCTTCCGGCTGTGGATGCAATGTGACAGGATGCTTCAAACTTTTGCTGCCCTTAGTTCTCTGCCATGGCAGACTGTACCCTTGAACTGTGAGCGACAATGAGCCCTTCCTTCCCTGTGAGCGAATTTTGTCAGGGTACTTTATCACAGCAACAGGAGAAGAAATTAAAATGATGGAACAGAAAGAGACCTATTTTCCCAACCAAACTATTTGAAAATATTATGAGGTCACCTTTTCCCAGTATAGAGCATTCAAAACTGAAAATCACTCATATTGGTTTTGCTACTCTTTTGAAACAGAAAAAAAACATTTAAAGAAATTACTACATCGATTTTAGAAAATCCAGATCACCTAAAATCTATACTGAAAACCGATTTTGACTGGCCAAATTTAATGTTTGTGCTCTTTTAAATATTACTAGCCCATCTCAATGCAGAGCTTGCTAAAATTTCATGCATGGTTTTTACGTGGAAAGAGAAGGAATGTATAAGAGAAATATTTATTAATTATATAGTTTTGCTGTCAAGTCTTTAAATTTAGTGTCAAAAAAAAACCTATCCATTTGAATATCCTAGATGTTTGCTACTGCTTTGTTTTGATACTTCTTGCTAAGGACCAATGCACTTGACATAAAACAATCATGATTCAAGCATGGAAGTATAAAGTTAATTATAATTAGTTCTGCTTTCCATACTTTTGCATTTTTTGAGGCCAGAGTCTGTGCAGAGGTATTCATCAGGCAGAAATGATGCTTCTCTAGAGTTACGCTCCTTCTATTGACAGTCTTAACAATATTATTTTAAAGTTGGTTTTCATCCTTTACTCTCTTCTGATCTGTAAAACTTCAATGCTAACTAGAGTTCCTTAAGGTTATTCAATTCTGGAAATGAAGGGATGATGCTTTAAAAACACCTTAAAGGTAGGGTGAGAAGTGATTAAAAGTTGTGTGAGAGGTGAGGGCATAGACATACTGAATTTTACCATGGGTCTAAAGATGAGAAAATGAAAAGTGGCCATGTAAAGGGAAATACAATCCTCAGTAGGAAAAAGAGAAACGTTGAACTACTTTTTTTGTACATGCACATATGAGTGCTTGTATAAAAGGTCATGGATAGTATTATCATGTTTCAATCCTAAGTTACTACACTGATACAGAACTCAAAATGACATAAGTTCAGGTATGTTGAAAGACCTGGAATGCAACCACACCTTTTCCTACTTGTTGCTTCTTTGTGCCCTGCCCTGCCCATCTGCTTTACCTCTCTCAAAGAGTAGAGACCCAGACTTTTCATGGCGCTTTCTATACCATGGGGGAGGCTTCTTTACAGAGAATGTCATGGGGCTTATGATGAAGTTAATTACGTTTTTGTTGAATATGTTAACCCACCACAGAAATGGCCTTAACAATCTTCATGTACATAGTTCAAGAGATTCACAATGCTTGGCAATTAGAAAAGAAACGGCAGGTTCTGGGGGAAAACAAGGCTTATTTGAAGATATAAAGATGAAGTTTATATACCCAGGCTATATGCTGGGAATTTAATTACTATAGAAAAATTATTATCTGAAAAAATTGAAATGAAGAATCAGATTTAATGAAGAGTACATCTTACTATAAGTTAATTTCAATTTTTTCATTATTGGGGATTGAACCTAGAGTACCCTGCAATAAACCATGCTTTAAAACTCTGGGAAAATTTCTAACTCGCAGCTTGATGCTATTTCCAGACTCCTATATATCCCTTCTCCTGACATCAAGAGTAGAGACCACAGCAAAAGTGAAATTGCTAGAAAACCATGTATTAGAGGCTACTAACGGGATCTAATTGCATAAGGAAGGGATGAGGAGATTTAGTACAACAGAAGAAATACTTAGAACACAGCTACAGTCAAACAAATGGTAAGTGAATTTGCGTGGGTCTGTATTTAATAACTGACCTTTGTATTGCTCTCTGAATTGAACTATATGTTTAAGCTCAGCCAGGTTTACCCCCCAATTGGTTAGTATATCTTAATTCCCACGTGAAACTATAAAATAATCAATTACACAATATGTTGCATATGTTAGCTCCCGCAGTATATATTATGGATCCAATAACTGTTACACAATGATATTTGTGGGCCAGCGGTCTATGCCTCTGAGTGAAATGTGGTTGATAAACTCTACTTTAATTATTATGTCAGTGAAGGTGAATTTTCTTATAATATTTTTTCAAGTATTTAATTTTCTCAAGAAGAGAAAAGCATTCTTCCACAGTCATTATTTTCTCCATATGCCACTACTACACAGAATGATATTAGACACAGACAAATGAGGAGGATAAAGAAATAAAATGAATGTATAAAAAAAGAAATGATTGCGAAGAACTTTATAAATTTAAAGTCACAAGATTGTAATTTTAAACCTACATATCTCTAAGAAAATTTAATTTGTTCAATTATTTCTAACACAAAGATATTAAAACTACTCCTTTGAGTTTTGAGGAAGAGTTATTTAAAAACTATTTCAGTTGTAGTCATGGGCCTGTGTTCTGGTTTAGATCACTCTATCACCAAGCTTGGATCATATATATTCCTAGCACTTTTTTGGAAATAATTTTTTTGCTGAAAACATGAGTTGTTTGTGTGTTCTTTATTTTGTAAACTCTGGTATACATAGAATTGTAAAGATTTGTAAAGAGAAAAAGATTAATATCATGAGGTGTATGATGCTAATAACTGTTTCTTTGTTAATTTTCCCAGGCAAATCCCTTAGGTCAAATCTTTAGGAAAATGATTCTTAAATGTACTTTCTAAGCAGAATGCGAGCATTAGCTCACACAAGCTTTAGATTTCACTGTTCTGAATTTCATTACAAAACCCAAAGTGCTTTCAAACCACAAGTGCCATCACCACTTTCTAATGCACAGTGGTGTGCAGTTTGGAAAGCAGTAGTACTCCACCGGGCTCTATTCACCCAGAGCTTACAGGAAGCAGGGTTGGGTCTCACCACTGAAGACAACTCGAGCATAATTTGTCAGTGTGTAGGTCCAATCCAAGCTCTGACAGTGAAATTTGTGGGTATATGCCTACATAGCTCATCTTTTAAAAAATTTTTTTTGTTCATTTGTTTGTCTTGAGACAAGGTCTTTCTATGTAGTCCAATCTGGCTTCTAACTTGAGTCCCTCTATCTCAGCTACTTGGTGCTGAGGTTACAGGCTTGTGCATTCACACCTGACTCTTTGTATCTCATTTCCATCTTCAAAGGTCACTGCTGCTAAACGGAAGTCTTAACAACTTTTTAGCCAGATCCATGTCACCAGTGATTTCAATTGGCTTTGAACGCTGCCTGATAGAGGATTCATTTTCCCAGCTACTGCAGACAGTCTGTACAGGCTAGCCGTCATGATTGCTCTGTCATGTTTTTTATCTGAACTAGGAAGCTTCGAGACCTCCCGTTACCCATCCAGGTGGCTTCTTTTCCCTCAGGGTCATCTGTCACCTTGCAGGAAAAAAAATTCCAGATTTTCTTCACAAACTGTTCCTCTCATTCTTGAAGGGGTCACCTGTAGACCTGATTGGAGGAGCCTCGCCTCCTTTGGGAACATTCTAAAATGGCAGACATTTTCAGGGGAACTCATTCATCTGGCATTACAAGCACAGCTCCTGAGAGGCCCAAGAGATGCTGGAAGGTTTGCATCTGGAACCTGCCTCCTTCTGACTTCCCCTCCTAGCTTCTAGCCAAACATTATTTTTAAAGCATTACTCTTCACCCTTTTGTAGCCTGCCATATGGCCCAGGTGACACAAAAATTTACAACTTGGATTTGATTTGAAATGTTACATATGCTCAAAATATCTGAATGGAAGAAGAAAGACCCGGGCCTTACTAACGTGGGCAGAAACATCTGTACAACTGAATGAATCAGGCTGTTGAACTTGAGTGTTTTGTCAGTGAGTAGCTTTGAATAGTTTCCAAACGACAGAACATGAAGAGGAACAGGCTACTCAGTTGCACCAAATAAAAGTCTGGACGTGCTAAATTTATCACCCCAAATTAATCAAATTTAAATAATGTTGAGTTAACCGCATAATCTCCAAATTTCTATTTTTTGTTGTTATATTGATGGGTCAAAAAGAAATTCATAATTTATTTCATAGTAATCTTTGTCATATTTCTTTCTTTTTTATTTTTAAAAATGATGTAATTATACTATAATCTTAAAAAATAAAAATTAAAGTTAAAAATTTGTTTGAGAATCTCATATAGTTTATTTTGATAAAATCCGTCCCCTTTTCCCTCTGCTCCACTTCCTCCCCTGTGCACCCCCCCACTTCCATCTCCCAACTTCTTGTACTCTCTCTCTCTCTCCTGTTTTTAAACCCACTGAGTTCACATAGTGCTGCTTGTGTTTGCATGGATGGAGAACCATCTACAAGAGCATGGGTAGCCTCTCAGGGGCTGCAATCCATCAACAGTCATTGATATATAATAGAGTGGGATTTCATGAGGTTCTCCCCCATCCAGGCTGGTATTTTGACTGGCTTGGTTTTGTGCAGGTCTTGTGCATTCATTCAGTCACAGCTGCTGTGAATGAGCTGTGCAATGGTCTTGATGTGTCTGACAAATACAGTTTTATTGTAGATGTCTACTACTTCTGACTCTTCTACAATGATGCCTGAACCCTGGGCAGGAGAGTGATACAGATATTCCACTTGGAGCTGAACACTCTGCCATCTCTTATTTTATGCATGCTGCCAAGTTTTGTATTAATCACCGTCTATATTACATATATAGTCCTTTGGTAATATGGTAGGGTGTGGTATAGGTAGATAATATGTTAAGTGTATTTCTAGCTTTTTAAAGAACTTCCACACTGATTTTCATAATGGTTGTACCAGTTTTTACTCTTACCAGCAGTGAATAAGTTCCCATTTCCCCACATCCATGCCAACATTTTTGACATAATTTTTATATTAGCTATTCTGATTGGAATATGATGAACTCTCAAAAATGTTTTCATTGGATTTTCCTGATATCTAAGGGTGTTGAACATTCAAAAAATTCTTAGGCATTTATTTGTATTTCTTCTTTTCAGAACTATTTAATTTCATGCCCCCAATTATAACTGGGTTGCTTTCTTGGTATTTAGTTTTTCTGTTTGTTTATTTTTGTTTGGTTTGGTTTGGTTATCTTTTTATTCCTTGAATATTCTAGAAACTAACACTCTGTCTGATGTATAGCTGGTATCTTAGTTACTTTTCCATTGCTGTGATGTTACACCATGGCCAGGGCAACTCATAGAAGAGTTTATTTGGATCTTATAGTTTCTGATGACTAGAGTCTATGACCATCATGGCAGCAGGCAGGCAGGCATAGCTCTGGAGCAGTAGCTGAGAGCTTAATCTTGATCTACAAACATAAGGCAGAGAGAGGCATATACAGAGAGAGATAAATGGAAATGAGTAATGTAGTAGTATTTTCTTATTGGGTTCACCAGCCCACAAATAATGACACAGAGACTTACTATTAATTATGAAAGCTTGGCCTTAGCTTAGGCTTTTTCCCACCTAGCTCCTATAACTTAATTTAACCTGTCTCTGTTAATTTATATTCTGTCATGTGGCTCAGTTATCTCTGCTCCCTAAACATATGTCCAACTTCTTCAGAGTCCCCTGGCATCCCTGCCTCTCTTCTTCCCAGAGTGTTCTCTCTCTCTCTCTCTCTCTCTCTCTCTCTCTCTCTCTCTCTCTCTCTCTCTCTCCCAGGAAGTCCCACCTATATCTCCTACCTAGCTATTGGCTGTTCAGCTTTTTATTACACCAGTCACAGCAATACATCTTCACACACTGTACAAATATCCTACAACAGAATGGCATGCCTCCTCCATCACAGCTATATCTTAATCCTTCCCAAACAGTTCTACCAGCTAAGGACCAAGTATTTATATGTATGAGCCTGTGGGGTCTGTTCTCATTCAATTCATTATAGGTAGTATTTTTTTTTTTTTTACCATTCTGTATATTGCTTCTTCAATCAAATGATGGTGTCCTGTGCTATAAAGAAGATTTTTAGTTTTGTAAGTTCCGATTGTCCATTGTTGATCTTAATGTTTTGTTCTGGGGGTCCCATTTAGAAAGTCTTTTACTGTATCTATTATGTGACCATATTCATTACTCTCTCAACTGTCAAATTCAGACAATCAGATCTTTTGTTAAGGTCCTCAATCCCTTTGGAGTTGAGTTTTATTTAGGGTGAGAAACAAGAATCTGGCTTTATTTCTTTTACAAGTAGCTATCCAGCTGGACTAGCACCATTTGTTGAAGATGCTGCCTGCCGGGGTCTGGCTCTGGATGAGCACAGGGTCTGAAGATGGGTGGATGCAAGAGAGGGGACAGGAGGAATCAGATATGGGACACTTCTTAGTTTTGTTTTAGGAGAGATGGACAGAGAGGAAGCACATCTTGGTGTGGCTTGTCCTACTCTGACAGGAGCCGTCCCTGGTGGGACAGGTCCCAGCAGAGGATATAAGGAGTCAGC
This sequence comes from Peromyscus aztecus, assembly GCA_902168405.1. NCBI lineage: Eukaryota > Metazoa > Chordata > Mammalia > Rodentia > Cricetidae > Peromyscus > Peromyscus aztecus. The sequence goes on from CABHPQ010170266.1 coordinate 11,357, forward strand.
AGAGGAAGGAAGTGAGCCCAGCCATAGTGGTCGGGAGAATCTTGCAGCCTGACTGACTAGCAGCCACAGTGCTTCTTTATTTATACAGAATTTAGTACTTAGGGATACATTCATGATGTTCCAAAATATTGATCATATCATTTTTGTTTTGGGACATGTGTTTCACTTCTCTTTGCTCATCTTTTAGTCATCATTAATAAACTATGAAAGAACAGAGTTATCATTTCCAATATTTTTTCCTCAAGTTTTGACATCATTAATAAACAGAGTTATCATTCTTACTCATTAACCCAAAACCCAGTTTTTAAGAATCTAGAGGAATATGACAGCCTGTTCTCAGGCTGGTAGCTTTGGTTGCTTCAAGGACACTAGACCCAAACAAAATCATCAAGCCACCCTGGGCATTTTGCTGTGTCCCAAGCAGTGTATTATTAACTCTTAATGGTCAGAGTGCCCAAGAAAAATCCTCAGGCCAAAGCTGCTGCAGTTTTTATTCAAATTATGGCATAATACAATATTTATATTTTATAGCTTTATAGAATTTGCCTATATGTTTAATCTTGGCATTCTGTTGTTCCTTGGTCATATGTCAGCATAGTGGCTCTGCATGAGCTAACTTTTCTAAGAAAGGGAGGTCCTGATGTCTCATATTTTTTATCATGTTTCCACTCCATACTTTGCTCATCAATATGTCTCTATGTAGGGCAGAGTTGTATGCCATGTAATTGTTTGAGTGTGCAGTGGGAAGAGGCTTGTAATCTGAACTGTGGCCAACTCCTCTAGCCCACCAAATCTTGTTGATCTTTTTGAGTTTATTTTGTTTCAAATATTTTGTTCCTGTGTAAGTGCAGGAACAGATGTTTCAAGAATGTCCCATAGCCTCATGAAGAGACCTCTGGCTTCTTTATGTGTCACAGCCTCCAAGACGTAAGGAAAACCTCCAAGGAGATAAGAGTAGCTCCCTAAAAGTGGGGGAATATTATGTTCGGGACTGTCCTGAACAGCAATTGGGGAAGCTTAGAAGCAATAATCCTGGGAGAAGGCATAAATGATTCATATGAAATTTTCCATCAATCCAATATCCCCAAATGTACAAATATTAAAAGTCTCTCAAGTATGCAAAAGGTGGAGATGAAAACCAAAGGTGGCATGGCAGCCATCATGCAGCTCAGCTCTGCTGGATCTTTGTCAAGCAGCTGTGCTGGCTTTGTGACTTCTGCCATTCCATTCAGATATGGCTTTGTTAGCTGCCTTTTCTCCAACATGTATTTTTGGCTTCTTTGTCAAAAATCAGGAGACTGCAGTGAGTTTACATGTGAACCCTCAACTATTCTATTCATCAATGGGTCTATTTTTATGCCAATATAATACTGTTTCTATTGTCATATCTCTTTCCCTTTCTAGTTCTTGGCTTGTAGCACAGGTTTTAGGACATTGCTTATAAGCTAATTAAAAGAGATTAACTATTGTTAGTGATAGATGCTTAAATTTATCCTTAGTCTCAAACCTAATAGTACCTTAATGTTACCTTACAATGTTCATATAAAATCTGTATGTATAACTTTAAATTGGTTATTATGTATTTATTTCATTTTATAATCATTTTAATGTATCTATCCATCCAATAATCTCATTAAAAATGTTGTCTGTGGAAATGTGCATCCTTAACATCTCATTGTTTATATTTCCAACAGTTATTTAATATAATTTAATTTTAAATAGTTTTTGCCTATGTGAAGATCAGTCTATCTCCTTTATACCCATAATGAGCTTCAGTCAATTCAGACCCATTAACTTCTTCTCTGAGAAGCAGCTTAGATTTTTTTCATGCTTGTGAATAACACAGAGAGCAGTATGAATGCACACAATAGCAGATGTATCTTTTTTCAGCTGCACTAATCAGTTACTAACTAGGTAACAAGAGTAATATCTCTTGGATAATGACAGCATCAGTGATAATGTTGGAAGAATTAAGTCTTGTAATTCTGCACAATTTATGACAATGGTGGGGTGCAAGTTTGGGATATAAAATTTTTATGCACATATGTATGTGTTTCAGAGCTAAGGATCAAATCGAGGGCTTGGGGATTCTAGGAAAACACTATCTCATTGAACTGTGTGTGCCATCATGCTTAGCTGCTATAAATTATTTAAAATTTCCTTCTTTGTTAGTTATATACTGACATATGCTGTCCCTTAACAGATGTCTACCTTACTTAACCATAAATTTAAGTGTTTCATGGTTAAATTTCTTACAAAATCATTAGTGTTGTGACTCCCATGTTTGCAAATCATCATTACTCACTTGGAGTAATGTTCCAGTCCCATATCCTTCACCATGTGTGTGTTTTCCTGACTAACTTGTCTGCATGCTTACTAATTTTGTATTTCAGGGAGACAACTCCATAACTTCCTTATTTCATAAGAATATGCATGAGAGGAAACTTTTAGGTCCATTTTCTCGTTTTCCTATTGTCTTCCATCGTGTTTGAATGATTCTAACATCCCAGCCAGGGAAGTGAGGTACTGAGGCATTACAGTCTCCTTTTGGGCTTTCTGTCAGTGGCTCTGTGATTTATGATAGATTTTGACATTTATCTTCTTTAGAGCTATAATTGTCTTTGCTTCAGCCAGAAAATCATCTCCTAAGTCACCTTATATCAATAATACTTTCTTCTTTGATATGGTATAAACGTTGTAATAACTTCTGCAGTGTGTCTAAAGGCACATTTCTACACAAGCTCTTCTTTAGATGCTTTAAAAGACACTTTGTTTCCAAATACAGATATTTAACACTCAGTAAAAATATTAAGATTATTATTCCAACACATACCTAATTCTTAGAAACATACCATTTGTCTTTAGATATATTTATGAAGACATCTGCAAATGTATTCTTTATGTTTTATCAGATGTTGTTTTCTACCTGACTTCAATAATTAGATGAAATTATGTTATTTCTTACATGGAATATAAAAAGAAATATTACATCATATAGATGTGCTATGTAATAAAATGATTTAACAGTCATATTTCTTTGGTGTGTTACATGAAGAACAAAGTTCACATCTTAGCTTTGCTTATTAGAAAGAGGGAGGTGGGTTGGGGGAGAAGGTTGGGTGGGAACGAGAGAATGGATAAGAGGGGGATCTGTGGGTGGTATGTAAAATGAATAAAAAATTTCTTAATAAAGAAAGAAAATAAACATGTTTTTTTATATTTAAATAACACCAAATGTGATAAGCATACAGATAATTCAATCATTTTAAAAGAGAATGGTTTTGATGATTCAGAGTGCATATGATTATTAGGATTCTTAGATGCACAGAAGAGTGTGTGAGTTTTAATAAATCACACCAAAGTGTAACTGAAGGGTGTCAATGTAGGGTGGTTATATTTGTGAACTTTAATTTACTATTTATAATTTCCTTACAATACAATTGCATGTATTTAGTCTATATTTAGCCTAAGTTAAGTAAAAATATTTGAAACTTCACACTGATTGTATTTGGGTAATTAATTTCCCATACTAGAAAAATCAGTCAGTTAATTTAATAAATTATTGCTTTATTTATTTTGAAATTCTGAGTTGGATTTATTATTAAATTAAATGATAATTAATACAAAAACTTAAGGCATTAATGCTATACGATATGGATTGTAAATAATCTAGTTTGGAAGGAAAGTATGTGAAAATAAAAAACTTGCTCATGAGCTGCTATTTTTGAAACTGAGTGGTGAACTTGTAGTGGTATTCTAACTACTATTTCCACTTTGCTGTTTAAAATTTCTGTGATGAAAATATTTTAAAATAACAATACTAAATGCCAACTATATTTTTATTAAGAAAGTTTTTATTCATTTTGTGTACCAACCACAGATTCCCCTCTCTTCCCTCCTCCTGTTCCCCACTATTCTCCCCCCTAAATCCACCCGCCATCCCCCCATTTGAAAATGTAAGTTCTCTCATGGGGAGTCAGCAGAGTCTGGTACATTCAGTTGAGGCAGGTCCAGGCCCCTCCCACTGCATCAACGCTGTGCGAGGTGTTCCATCATAGGTAGTGGGTTCTAAAATGTCAGCTCATGCACCAGGGATGGATCCTGATCTCACTGCCAAGGGGCCCCTTAAGCAGATCAAGCTACACAACTGTCTTGCTTATGCAGAGGGCCTAGTCCAGTCCCATGGAGGTTCCACAGCTGTTGGTCTAAAGTTCATGAGTTCCTTCTAGCTTAGTTTGGTTGTCTCTGTAGGCTTCCGCATCATGGTCTTGACGCCTCTTGCTCATAGAATCCTTCTTCTCTCTCTTTGACTGGACTCCTGGAGCTCAGCCTGGTGCTTGGCTGTGAATCTCTGCATCTGCTTCTATCAGTTACTGGATGAAGGCTCTATGATGACAGGTAGGGGATTCACTGATCTGATTACCGGGGTAAGCCAGTTCAGGCACCCATTCGACTATTGCTAGTAGTCTAAGCTGGGGTCATCCTGTGGATTCCTGGGAACTTCCCTAGCACCAGGTTTCTCCCTATCCCCATGATGTCTCCCTCTATCAAGGTATATCTTTCTTTGCTCTCCCACACTGTCCCTGTTCCAGCTCAACATTTTACTCTTTTATTCTCAATTTTTTGAAACCATAAATAATTTTATAAAATAGAAAGAAGCATTTTTCTCTATTCTCATTCTTCAAACCTGTTTGTCAGGTATACTATAAGGTGCTATAAATAGCATGATATTGACTTTCTTAAAGAGCACATAGTAAGATTACTGTAAAGCATAGCTATATTTAGTATTTGAGCCCAAGTGTAAGAAGGAATATCTTTAATATTTATATTGTTGATTATATTATGAAAGCAACAGGTTCAAAATCATATTTGAGGAGTAAGGGCTATGATGCCAATCTTCATTGCCAACTTGACTGGGTTTAGAATGAGATATATGAGATACATCTCTGGGAATGTCTTTGAGTTCAGTTCCCAAGAGACTAAATATTGAATAGGGAAGATTTATCCTGAAAGTAGGTGGTGTCATCCATAGTCTAGGCTCATGAATCAAATCAAAAAGAAACAATGAAGAAAGTGAGCTCTACATCAGCATATATGTAGATGTAACTAGCCGTCTTATTAAATAAGAAACACAGAGCCAAGGTAAAGATAAAAACCCAAGAGGTCAGAGTTAGGAGCTTACCCGCGTGCTGCTGGCTAGCTTCTTCCGCCAAGAAACCTCTCCGAAAAGGGGCTACTTCCTGTGCGTTTGTCCTTAAATAGAGTTCTGGTTCTTCCTTCTCATTGGTCATAAACCCAACTACGTGGCTGTCTCATCACTGCCTCTCTGTACAGACCTCCAGGTCCTCTATGGTTGGTATTGAGATTAAGGGCGTGTGTCTCCAACGCACAGAGACCTACCTAGTTCTGCTTGCTGAGTACTGGGATTAAAGGCGTGCACCACCACCGCCCTGGCTTTCCCTATGGTTTGCTAAATAACTCTGACCTCTGGACAACTTTATTTATTAACATACAAATAAAATCACATTTCAGTACAAATAGAATACCACTATACATATATGTCTATGCTTCCTACCTACAGATGTGACACCACCATGCCCTTACACTTCCGTCAGCATGCCTCTCATACCATGTTGGATTGTATTCTTAATTCATGAGCCAAAATAAATCCTCCCTCCCTTCAGTTCCTTCCTGTAGGGTGTCTGTTCATAGCAACAAGAAAAGCAAGGAAGAGAAGCACCACACAGAGTTTTAAAGAAAAGATTATGACCAAATCAAGATGTGAATATCCAATGTTTAAATAAATCTTTATTAGTTAGTGCTATGATCTTAGCCATATGGTGGATCATACCTATAGGATCAGCGCTTGGGAGGCAGAAGGAGTAGGCTCAGGAGTTCAAGTCCAGCCTCAGCCACCATGCAAAGTTGGGGCCAGTCTGAACTACATGAGATGCTGTCTCAAAAAAAAAAAAAAAAAACTAAAACAAAAATGAAATTTAAAAAAAAAAGTTGTGATCATAAGTAATGGAAGAGCAGTAGCTAGAAAACTGAGGAAGCATGAAATGTCCAAGTCTCCAATTCAGCCTTTGCCAACATTGCCCAGAGTTCCCTGAAGAGCCGACTGCTTATTTCTTTCACATCACATCCAAATTTCTGACATCATCTTCCATGGGCTGATATGTAGTATGGGGACAAGGGCTAAACTGGAGTCTCATCATCAGACTCTTCTTCTCATAGTATTTCTATGAGTGTGAGTAAGCGTCCCAAAACACAGACTGTATCTGCCAGGCAGCTCTAGATATAGATGTCTGCTTTGGAAGTAGGGGTGCCAGAAGAGACTGGAAATGAAAACTGACTGAGTTACTCAGAAGCAGGGATTATCTTCACTTCCTTGTATCTGTGAGTCTGTTTGAGAATGTCAAGAACATACAAAAGGTTTTGCTGTCATACCTGTGCAAGAGCATCCATGACCTACAATAAAAAAAAAAAATTATTGCATCAACTTCTTCTTTCCATAAGGTGTAAGTGAAAATGTCACCGATAGGAAGCACAGGTTAACATTAACAATGAAATACAGCACTGTCAGTATGGAGGAACCCTAGATAAATTATACTACTCTGTGTCCTACTTATTAAGGAGAAGAGGAAAATATTCCTTGGCATCAGGAATTGTGCCAGTACTATCAGCAAGGCCTTGGAGTTCTTCTGCTGAACACAAACATTTTATGGAACATATACAGCATGTAGGTGCATGCTGTAGCTTTGTTCTGGGTTATTGTGATTGTATACTACCTCACTGCAGCAGGTAGTAAGTGGGGTTTGCTCAACTTTAAGTGTGCTCTTTCTAGCTATTTCCTGGAAGATGAACCATCAAGCAATGGAGTCTCTTAGAATCAATTAAATTAGCATATTACTTTGTCCAACAGTCAACAGCATCCTAGACACTTTAAGTGTACTCTTGAATGGCTCCAAATACATCCACCACAATGTGCTTCCACTGCACTATACATCATCTCCAGAATCTTTTAAGAACCCTGAAGTGAGGTTCTACCCACCAAACAGTAAATCTTCATTCCTTGTTGCCCCTGCCTTCGATAGCCAGTATTCTTATTTCTTTCTCTATATATTTGACTAATCAGAAACCTCAGATTTGTGGAATCATACAATATTTTTTGGCATATTTTCTTCGAATTTCCTCTGTTTTATAGCAGATATTTGAACTTTTTAAGGCTGAATAATATACCAGTTCTCCACATTTGTTGATCTCTTTATTGCTATGTGATTATTTGAGTTGCTCTTGACTTGTGGAAGATACAAATATCATTGATACAGATGTTGTAAGTTTTTGTCAATGACAAGAACAGCTTTTTCTGATTCATGTTGTGCTGATTTAGTCCATTGACCTGAAGCAATTTTTCTCTTCCTTTCCAGGCTATCCCTAGCTCCACCAATCTCTGCACTTTGAGAAACCATGTATTTTGTAATAATCATCCTTGGGAGATCTAGAAGAGTACCAAATGTAATTTCCAAATGCAGCTACTAACTTATTAAGATAACAATGAGGAGAAGAAATGGGGGAAAAGAACATAGAGCTTCAAGTGTTTTTCTCTACCAATCTTTCTTTCAAGATGTATTTTCAACAATAGGATCTAAACCTTTGATAATATTTTTCTCTTTGGTGAAGGGATAAAAATAGAGATATTAAAGGAGATTTTCCTTGTAGTGTGAGAGACACATCTACATCACTTATTTATTCATCTATTGAGGTATCATTTGATACCTTTCCCCTCGAACATGTATTCAAAAACTTCAAAGAGTTCAGGGACTTCATGCTCCATTTTCTTTCTCTAGGACAGAGCACATATGAAATAGTCAATAAATGTTTATGAAATAAGTGAGTAAAATTAATATTAGAATGAACTCTTACATCTTAGTCATTGTGACAGGCATTGTAGAATACTAAATAACACCATGTCTGCCCTAATCATGCTTTAAGACCAACTAGGGAGTCAGAAAGATGATACATCACAGCCATAAACACACACCGATGGCTGTGAGGAGGAAGGAGAGATTACTTCCACTTATGCATGATAAGGACATTTGCAAAGAGGAGTTGGTTTTTTAGGAAGAATCTTGACAGGTAAAAGCCTGAAGAGCATGAATACCATGAGCAGGAAGAAAAACACAAGGGTGAGAAGCATAACAAGGTACTCCAGTATTCTGAGCTCTCATTCTACTCCAGAAAATTTAAATTTCCTTTCTTAATTTCAGCTTCATAGAAATCATATTTTCCCATCCCTTGGGACAAATCATCTTTCCTTATGCTTCACTACAGGAAACCACGTGGCACATGGCAGCCAAGTGTGAAAGCCTAACTAAAAATCTAGGCCTCTAGATCTCATGGCTTATCACTCCAGTCACTAAACTAATCTATGAGATTTAGTTAGTTTTTCTGGATAACATATGAACTGTAGATGCAGAAAGAAAGAGAAAATTCTGTAGTATTAAAATAGTGGAGCGAAAACTATGTTTTAGCTTCAAATATAAACAATTATTTTGTAATTCAGACACAGTAAGTTTCTTAGGATGGAATATTTAGTTAGATGTTATAGAGAATAGAAAGAAAGTCATGTTCATTATTATTAATTTTACAAAGAGTATGGCCTTTGGTGTATGTATTTCTAAAGCTTGACTCTAAAAATATTAATTTGCAAACACTGTCTTAAAAACAATTTGATTGAATTGCCTGAAGCAGATGTTCTCTTCTGAGGTATTATCTGACCGAAGTGTATTGTAGCGTTTCCGGACTTCTAAGAATTCTTATTTTTCCTAACTCAATTCAAAATTGGTTTAGCTTTAAAAAAGAAACTTATTTTAGCAATTAAGGGAGATTGTGAACTGAATATACAGATAAGGCAAATAGCTACTGTATTTTTATGGGTAAAAGGAACAGGAAGTAAGGAGATGGTTGAGAGGAGTAGTGATTTTTAGGTCCTCTGCCTAATGTGAGTTTGATGGACAGCTGACTGCATGGAGAAGTTTAAGGGTGCTTTAAGGTGCTACCAACTCACTTTACTCTTTTCACCTGTGCTTAAAAGACTTTGATTTTTAGAGGTGGATGTCCTAGGTAGTTTTAACTGTGAGTTTCATACAGCCCAGAGTCATTGGAGAGGTAAAACCTTGGTTGAGGAATTAGCTAGATCATATAGGCCTGTAGGCATGTCTATGATGAAAAAATATTGATGAAGGAGAGCCTAGTCCACTGTGAGTGGAACCACCCACAGGCAGGTGGTCCTGGTTGTCTAAGAAAGCTGCCTAACCACAGGTCTATAAGGGAAGCAAGCCAGAGAACAAGCAGTAGCCCACATGGTTGTTCCTGTATCCTCTTGGCTGTGCGCTCCCAGGTTGGATGGAGGTAATACTGCATGCAAGAGCAAGCACTGTGACCTTCAGGTTTCTGCCCTGATTCCCTGCCTCGACTTCCCTCAAAGATAAACATGACATGGAAGTATAAGATGACATAAACCCTCCCCACCAAGTTGTGTTTGGTCGTCGTGTTTCATCACAGCAACAGAATGGAACTAGAATAATAAATTACTATGAAACTCTATAATGAAACTTCAATGGCTTCCCCCATGTTGTGGGTATAAGAATGCAGATACATACATGATTAAAAATCTAAGACATGTATCTATGCTTTTTCTCTTTTTATTTCTAGCGACCATGCATGTGATAGTTCTTAACAGCAACAGAATTAGAGAATAATTTGGGAATAGAATCCCAAAGAGACCTGGGGATTGATAGCAAACTCTGTATCAATTTTCCAGTGAGTGTGATGACTTTTTTTGTACATCACAACTTGGCTGAGATATGATGACTAGCTATTTGTTCAAATACTACAGTAGACGTTGGATATACAGATGTTTGTAGATGAGATAATGTTTTTAATCATTTGAATGGAGCATATTACCTGCTGTCATATGTATTGACCTTATCCAACCAGTTGAAGGCCTTAAGAGCAAACACTGAAGTTTCCTGAGGAAGAGACAATTCTGCATTAGAACAGTCATCTCTTAAAAACTGTTTCCTAAAGGTTTCAGGACACATCCTCACAACGCATTTGGATAGAGGGTATTTTTCAAATACATCTTACACAACGATATTTCCCAGGTTGCATAATTAATCTACCACCCTGGAAAGACTATGTTAAAAGGCTAGAACAGCCTCAAAAAGACCAAGAAAAGTAAATGTACAGATCCTGCTATTTCAGCAAACATCCACACTCTCTCCTGGAAGTGTCTCCACAAATCTCTCAGTTATCATGACTGTATAATGGAGGGACCTGGGCTAACAGGGACTGATAGACTTTTCTCAGAGACAGTGCAGCTCTCTCTGCATCCTGATTGTACTTGCTGCCCCGGAAGCACTGCCTTGAGAATACTGGCATTAGTCAGAAAACTGGTGCTTCTGATGATTCTCATTCTAACTAAAAGGATATGAGGATCTGTTATGTTAGTGAGAACATTAAGAGTCCCCGGAGCAGAAGTTCTAGTACATCTCATTCTCATCCCTAAAGATAGACCTATCATGTCCTCATGACACTGGGAACCGTTTCCCTGGGGGAGAAAAAGAAAATTTGATCAAAAGAATTGAGCGGTATCTCTCCTCTATCTCCCCGACAGTGATTTCGAATAGATGGGAATGTGCTTTGGTCCCAGCATCCTTGCACAAAATAAGAAGGCTCTCTGGCTTTTAAAATGCTAAATGGGTTTACTGGACTGAAATGGTTATTCTCATGTTTCATAGCGTTGTCTCTCCTACCTTGATTTTTATTTCTTCAACTTAACATGGCATTTCCTCTGGGGGAAGAATTTACACACCCCTCCACAGGAAAACAAGCCCCTTTTGGCCCATCCGTAGTTTGAGTGGCAAAGGCCCCACACATGTTCAGTCCGACTCACGTAGTCCTGTTCAGGCTAATGCCAGTTTCATCACATCCGTAAGGCTTGATCTCCCCTCTCTTTCTCACTTGGGAGCAGGTGGACCCAGACAGTTCTTTGGAGCCATGTGAGTGATTTCTCTCTGGAGAGACACATCTCTCTAGTCTGCCAAGGAATGAAAATCCAAACAATTACATTGATCTCTTCAAATGGTGCCAAATACATTCCACCAAATGCCGCTGGCAGTCGTTACAGCACGTCATTGGGAGATGTGGTTTCTTCCAGCATTAGACTTTCATGTTATCTTGAATGCCATGAAACCAAGAAACGAAGGACATCACTCCACAGAAATAGTGGGTCCTCACAACCTGCAGCCGTGCTTCTTGACCGTGAAATGCCTGGAACCAGGAATTAAGACCCATGCTGTAGAATATACTGCCCTGCCCGCTCACCACATGTATCAGCTTCTCCAAAAATTAGGCAAAATGTTAAATAAAGACCACCATTTTGTACAAATAGGGCTGAGGGAAGGCATGACCTGTTGTGGCTTAGGAAAAGGAACACTCTTCGGGAAGAATGGAAAGTCCTGAGAGCCAAAGATGAGTCTGCTCTTCAGGAGGCAAGAACATCCCAAAGTCTACCAGTATTTTTAGATTCAACTGCAAGACTGCCTTTCATGCAAACAAGACCAGAAAGTCATACCAAAGGACAGAGAAAGACCAGGGACAAAGCAGAGGGGAAAACCAAGTTTTTAAAAAGATAAAAGACTAATAATAAGAAGCCGTGGGGAGCTGCAGGATGGCGAGGAAAGGCAGAGCCACCTAGGAGGGGTGAGACGGGAGGAGGGAGTCTACAGGGAGGGGGAGGGAGCAGAGAGCTGAGCACGGACGTCAGGAACAAAAGCCCAGGCAGTGGAGTCTGGCGAAGGCAAGGAGAGAGCATGGGGTGTTTTTGAATAATTATTAAAATGAGCATGTGTCTGCGCCATCCTGTGGGTGTGGCGCAGAGCGGAGTGTAAACTCTAGCGGGGCCGAAGCAAACATTGGCTTAGCGGCAGCAGCTGCCAGTCTGTGCCTAGGAGTGTGGGGACCAGCGCGGCGGCAAGCAGACCGACACCATGGCCTCGTCTCAGGGGAAAAACGAGCTGAAATTCGCCGACTGGATGGCAACTCTGCCTGAGAGCATCCACAGCATCCCCCTCACCAATTTAGCCATCCCAGGTAGGTACCCGCTGCACCTGCCCCGCCCTGCTTCACCTTACACTCAGTGCTAACTTGCTTCGTGCCCACAGGAGGGAAGCTCGTCCAGGAGGGGGGTGGGTACCCGGATTCTCCAAACCTTGGAGGACCCTGGCAGCGGGAGTCAAGGTGACAGCTTCTCCTGAGCTTCAGAAGAAGGCTGTATTCGCAGGGCTGGGGCAGGGGAGAAGGTGGTTCCAGGATCGCGCCCTGGGCCCCCTTCTATGGTTTTCCCGGAAGATTCAAGGGGTTTGGGGGCCAGACAGATCAGGATTCTGAGTCTGTGGCTCCATGGTGCGCTAAGGGAAGAAGCTGGCTGTCTTAGGAGTTCGGCTCCTGAACATCACTGAGTCCCTCCTCAGCGTGGACTTAGGAGGATTTGGTAGTTTCACTGTTAGAATCTAGCCGAATCATTAGTATTCGTCCCCAGTCTCCTTTAAAGAGACAAAGCGCTCTCTGAAGAGTGATGAAAGTTCAGGGACCAGTGGCGGTGGCGGCAGCAGCATAATCGCTGTCCTTGACACGGAGCTGAAGGGGGCAAGAAGCAGAAAGCAAGCATTTCCTAATTGGCTTGGGCGAGGAGGGAGTCTGGTCTCAGAGCTGCTTAAGGTAGAGCTCCTAGGTGAGGAGAGCACACCCTTGCAGACCACACATTTGCTGCTCCAGACAGAAGCCAGGCAGTGAAATCCACGTGAGCAGCGGCATAGAGGTAGAGATGGGAATAATGAGCAGATTGCCCCCGAAAAGGTGACTGAGCTGGTGGCCTAGAAAGGAAGCTTCGGACCAGCCAGGTGTAGTTGTGTGGGGAGTCAAGAGGCTTTAGCATGGTGTACAAGGTTTGGGCCAGAGCACTGGCCGGCTTTCTGGGTCGGAGCACACAGTAGTCCCTAACTTAGGTATCTAAGAGGGAAGATTGTTTCTGGATAGTTTACAAGCGCGCAGCTGGGGAAATGCCTCTATTTCTTTAGCCATTCAGTTATGCACATGAGTTGAGGGTATGCACATCCGATTCTTTTAAGACTAGGCTGGAGGGCGAATTACTCATGGATAATCAACCCCCTGCCCAGAGGAGAGCTGAGTTATTAAGTTCAACCTTCTGGTCGGTCTGTTTCCTCCGATCTGCCCGCCCCCCCCCCCCCCCCCCCCCCGCCCCACAACCCCCAACGGATGCACAATGAGTTGGGAAGAACGGAGTGGAAGTGAAACCTAAGAAATAAGGAGAGGAGCAAGAAACAAAATGGGTTTCTGGAAAAATACCAAGTGCCCAACCAACAAGCGCTGGGACTCACCAGCAACTTAACTCAATTGGAGTGGATGTTTGGTGGCAATGACAGACACAGGCTGAGCAGAGCACTGTCCTCAGAAAAAGGTTGTCTCTCCCTTTGTCCTTCCTCACCAAAGGACTTCCCAGGGGCCTAAGTGTCTCTTTGGGAAAGCACAACCCAGCTTCCCCTCTGCATCAATTCCATTCTCCTGGTTGAGACAGGGGATTGGTCTTTTGAAGGAGTAGAAAGCACACCACTTTGTCAGTGAAATTCTACTTTCACTTCCACCGGCATCCTCATCTTCTCTTGCTTTTTATTTGCTTTCTTAGGCAGTTATTTCACGTGGTTCCACCTGCTTCCAGCACTGAGCTGGTAATAAGGGCAAGGGCCAAGATGCTAGGTCTCTGGGAAGAGAGTCTCTAGAGATGTAAGGAGGTTAAATACCTGAGGTAGCACCAGCTCTGAGGGATGGTGTGATGCCACATTTGTGTCTCACCATAAATGTCTGTAACACTTCGATTTTCAAAGCCAATGTATGTCTGCTACCTCACATTCTTCCAAAAACTCAGGAAAAGTGGGCAGTGCTGGGATTACCATCTCTACTTCATAGACTAAAAACAGGCAACCTCCCCCTCAGAACCAAACAAAACAAGACCCAGAAACTTAGTGCAGGCAAATGACCTAAAACCTGTTTAGTGATCTGATCCCTAAAAGAAATTTTATGGACTATTTCTTAGCGATGCAGGGGTAAGGACTTTGCAATATATGTAAGCATAACTGAGAAGCAACAAGTTCTCACTGAGGTGAGAAGGAAGGCATCTGTAGAAACAGGGGGATTTTCCTTTTCTATGTCATGGGACTAAGTGGAACTTTGAAGTCAGAGACTTCGATTTTCTGCTGGTCTCTGGTAGAGACATAAAGATGATGAAATTTGGAAGATACTGTCTTTCTGTTGTATTCCTAAGCCCTTTTAGTATAAGATTTAAAGTAAATGGCCCACAAAGCCTTGCACTTTCACACCAACACTTCTGTGAAACACACACACACACACACACACACACACACACACACACACATCCCATGTCATCAAATATATATTCCCCAATATCCATATAGTTGTACCAAAATAGGTTTTGCAAAATTCTTAACTATAAAACTGGGATTAAAATGAGTCTGGTACCTTTCTGCATCATATAACACGGAATTTCTGGGGAAAAAGAAGACATTCAAATTTTGATAGAGCAGACTAATTGGAGACTATTACACACTAATGGAATAATTGCCTTAAAATCATGCTAATAGCTTCCTGGCTGCTACATGTTTGCTTGGCCAGTTGCTCCAGCTTGAATTAAGCAATTATCTCCACCATTTAAAACCACGTCTGGTGCACAACGCAAGTGTTTCTGTGGGGAGGAACTGCTGCTCAGTCGTCCTACAGCCTCAGGTTTTCTTAGGTGAAGCCTATAGAGGGTGAAGAGCCAACTAATTATGAGGCCACCTACTTGGGGCAGCTGTCTCACTTACCTAAGACCATAGCAAAGAACAGTCTCTCTCTCTCTCTCTCTCTCTCTCTCTCTCTCTCTCTCTCTCTCT
>CABHPQ010170266.1:26401-42179 GCA_902168405.1 Peromyscus aztecus
CTCTCTCTCTCTCTCTCTCTCTCTCTCTCTCTCTCTCTCTCTCTCTCGTGTGTGTGTGTGTGTGTGTGTGTGTGTGTGTGTGTGTGTGCTCTAGTCCCCACCATGTGTGCAGTTCTGGTGTCCTTGAATGTTTCTCAAACAGGTGTGTCTTGAATGCTTTCAGAACCGAGTCTCTCAGTGCTGTTTTGTATTTAAAATTTTCATGATTTGATATGGACTTGGATAAATGATTGTTCGTAACTGGTATTAGTGAATTATTTTTAATTTATTATTCAAAGACAAAATACTAGCAGAACACACAATTGTTCAAATTTCAGTCTTCTCATTTCTTTTCTCTCTGATGAAACCAAACTTATGGCATTTGGAATGTGAATGAGGCTGGCTCTCACCACAAGCAGGTCAGAGATGATAAAAAAAAAAAAATCAAGGAAGCAGGAAGACAAAGTGTAAAATTCAGGTGAAGGTGAATCTGATAATTATTTGGCATCTTTGATGCAGAGTTCTAATTCTAATTACAGTGCCTCTAGAACCATTAAAAAGAGATTTGTCATGGCAGTATGTAGTGTGTTGATAATCAGGGTCTGTGATAGAGTGCCTTTTTGGTCCAAAGCATAAAATACTGAGAAGGATTTGGCTTATGGGAAGGATATGCTGCACAAGTCTGATATATAATGAAAATCATTTACCCATAGTCAAACTGATCACCCAATAAGGAAGAATTGATCAAAATGTAGGACTGCAGTGTCAGAAAGAATGTGTGTACTCTTGAAC
Organism: Peromyscus aztecus; assembly: GCA_902168405.1. NCBI lineage: Eukaryota > Metazoa > Chordata > Mammalia > Rodentia > Cricetidae > Peromyscus > Peromyscus aztecus. The sequence continues at coordinate 27,173 of CABHPQ010170266.1, forward strand.
AGGGAGTAGTTGATTATGTTTAGATAAACAGAAGAATGCTTTATAAATCAGTGATTATGTGGGTAAATTTTATTTCCTTTAGAAAACTGCAGCACCAGCACGAAAGAACGGCTTTATGGAAGCTAAGCACTTGTACAATTGATTTCTTGTCCAAGAACTTTAGCTTGTATTCATGTTGTTGTTTGCTTTGTTAGTGTGTGTGTGTGTGTGTGTGTGTGTGTGTGTGTGTGTGTGTTCTGAACCTGGTGTCTCACATGTGGTAGCAAGTACTCTACCTCTTGAAGGCTTTGTTCAGTTTTAACTTTTTGCCTCATGGTAATCCTTTCATGTTACCAACATTCTTAGAGTTAACTTACCTCTTCTTTACTTTTTTCAGACTTTTATTTTATTTTTAATAACCCATGTGTTTTTCTGGGGAGGGGTATGTACATGTGAGTACAGATGCCCTTGAAAGCCAGAGTGATGAATTCCCCCAGAACTAGAACTACAGGCAGTTGTGAGTCTCCTAACGTAGGTGCTGGGAACTGAACTTGGGCCCTCTGTAAGAGCAGTACATACTCTTCACCTCAGAGTCCTTTCTCCAGCCCCCTTTCTCCTCTTTGCAATTTTCTATTTCTATTTTAATTGAATGAAACTACTTATAGAGTCAATCAGGCACAGAATCTACTTGAACACATCTCTAAAAATATGTATGTTTGGTCAGAATGGTCATATGAAGTAAATCTTTCATCAATCAAAACACAATACGACTGTTCAGAATGAATATCTCTCTGTGTTATCCTGCCAATTCCCTGTTTGGCTTGATTTTTCTAAAAAAAGAAAAATGGAAGAGTATCTGGAGGATTGGGCATTTCAAAAGTTAGTTTTGAAATTGACACATAAAAGCTGCACTAATCTGTTCTGCTACAACTTTTTCATGATGATTTGAATTGAATTCTCAAATATTGTTAACCAATACAAAGTTTTGTATAATATACTTTGCTTTTTACAGTGTTTTCTCGTATACACATGCGATTTTAATGTGTTCTATCAATGATCTTCTAGGACCTTGTCACTCAAGGCTGTCCAGGCAAGACCACCGGTATCGTCATACATAGACTCATTATAGAAATACAGCATCTATATTCCACTCTTCCAACTTATTTAATCATAATCTACAGTTTAATAAGATAGCCAGCTTATTCATATACACATTTACAGTCTAAGAAATACTTTAGTACACCGCTAAAAGGGAGCTTTATTATGTGAGTGGAAGAGTCAAACCTAAGTATACATCTTTCTAGTAGGCTTTTTGTTGAACTATCCATGAGTGTTCAAGATTTCAATCAAGCTTAAAGCCAGAGCTCCATGTTTGATTCAAGGCTAATTGCTCAGTCTGGGAACACTTCTGATAACTGACATTATAGTTCATCATGAACCTTGAGCAATAAATGTTATTTAATTGCTATTTAAGTGTTCAGATTAGGCCACTGTGATAAATGTAAAACCTTCCCCCTCATTTCTTTAAGCCCTGCTGCTCATTGATATTGACTATCAACAGCACTTACGATCAGCTCATCTGGTGATGCAGGTGGATGCTAGTGCCAGCTTAAGGAAAGGAACACCACTACACTGATTGGGCATCAATTTGTTCTCATTCCTTATTGTTCACAGAAATAAGGACTTGTGTAATATTTATGAGATGGGGGTTCATTTACTTTATCTACCATGTAGGATTTTCAATATTCCTCTTGAGTAAAATTTACTTTATAAACATAAAATTTCCTAAATGCTCATCATCAGGAAACTATAAAAGGCATAGGTGAACAGTAAATTGATGTATGATAGAAATAAAATAGTCAATTTTGTTTATATTTGCAAGCCATACCTCATTTACTTAAAGTATAGTTTCCATGGGATAGAAACATGTATGAATGTGTATATAATTCCCTTGTTTGAATATCAGTTGCTTAACAATTAAAAATGTTCTAAAAAAGTTAGATAACATTTATAAACCACACACACACACACACACACACACACACACACACACACACACACTTCTCAAATGCTAAAACCAATATTACAATGAATAAATGTTGAGGGTCATGAACTATACGCATATGAATATTTCACAACCCTTATTTGCAAAAAAGCACAAACACATGACTACATACTGACACAAAAGAGGGTGCTCTTCAAGTACTGTTAGATCCAAAGTAAAATCAGAGACATGATAATCCACTTCCATTCATCCTAAGTGGATTTCTTACTAGTAGTAACCATCCTAGGATTGATTCTAAATACGCTGCACAGGAATCACAAAAGTTTGGCTACCATACAGTCGAGGCTTTTCTACTTTCCTCTCTTGAGGAGTATTTAGGGAGTGGTCAGTTTTTGTGTCTTTAGAGGCTGAAATTTGAGAATGTTAATGTCTAACAAGGCTCAAACATTCTGAGAGCTGAGATCCTTATGTGGAAGCTGCTGATGCTGGCATCTACCACTGCTGACTCTGCATCACTGCTGATGCCACAGGGGCCAGCATTGCCCAAACCTGTCCATCTTTTGGGCTAGCTCATATTTATTATTTGTAGTTATTAGCATTTGGTCCCATGACTCAAGTATGAGTTTAGGGGGAATGGCAGAGGACAACATGTTGAATAGAATTCTTTCCTCTTTTTTAGTCTTTTTGTTAGCTCAGTTTCTTTCTGTGTGCACATATATATGTAGGCACATTTGCATGTGTGTATACGTGTATGAGTGTGTATCACTTTCTTTTTAAAGAAAGATACATGATTTTTCCTATAGGGATACCTCTGGATGGTGCTGTGCAATCATTCTTACATACAGGTCCAGAGTACAAATAAAAGTGTGATCTGAATTTTTCTCACCAAGTAGTCTGAGTGAGTGTAAATAGAACCAAATAATCTGATAGAGCTGAAATAATCCCTAAGTGCACCACTGTATTGAAATGTAGAGTAATATTGTACTCTTGCTCTTCACAGAAATTACACACACACACACACACACACACACACACACACACACACACACTTTAATTATTGGTACTTAAAGGAGGAAACTGTTTCTTGAAATAAATTTCCCTGCTACTGCTAAAGAGAATGCTTCTTACCAATAAACATTCGTTTTTGGAAATCCAAGAGCTTTCTGCCGTGTTAGAAATACCACAAAGTCCTTGATATAATTATGCAGGATTTAATGTATTAAAAATGCTATATCATCTTATCTTTTCTGGTCTATGTAGGGTTATGATCAGCCTCAGAAGGTTAATGACCAGAAAAGCATCTAAACCACATGCTCCCTAAGAAGGAGAAATAGTGAAAAAGGAAAATAAAACCTAACACATTTCAGATAGAATTCTACTGCCAAAAGCTTTCTATGGCACCATATGCTTTTATTATGCTCTATTAAGAGAGGAAGGTAGGCCAGGCAGAGGGGCAGGGGAGGGTGATTAAGCCTTCTCAAGAAGCTTCCAGGATTAGTCACCTCCAGAGGTCAGGTTCTGAAACAGATGGCCCATGGGTTTTGTTAGATATGCTCTTGCTCTGTTCTTGTACTCATTACAGATTCTGGGAGTGGACAAACCTTACAATGCTCTATATAAGATGCTAGCTCTTATTGTGTTTTGCACAGGGTAATTCTTCCTGTGAAATAACTTTTAGGAAGCAATTATGTTTAACATCCTTGGTCAATACAATGATAGTTCAGTTTCTCAATTCAATGGAAGACTTTTTATGTTGAGGAGGAGAGTGAGCTATGATGACTAGTTGTCTACTCAACTTTCCTGGTGGCCTCCATGCTTGCCAGTGAAGGAAAAGATGTGCATGGTATATCCTTGGTGGGTTAATGCGAACTTACCTCAATGCATGATTCAAGCCATATTGAGTTGTGTTGTCATATGGAGTGAGAAGGTGGCCAGAACTGCCTTAGTACAAAGTTAGCTTTAAACACAGTCCTTCCATGACCTAGCCTGGGCCTTTCCCAGTAAAAATTTAATCAAGGTGATGTCAAGATCCTGTTAGATGGGAAGGCTTCAGACATTTAAAAAATCCAGTTAAAGAACTGTTTGGAGGTACAGGGAAAATGCAGAGTGGCAGGCCCAGTTCTGTTCTCAGGGATGATTCAAGCTACAGAAGTTAAGGACCATGGAAGATGAGGCACTGTGGATATATATTATGTCCCCCAATATATTGTGCATCCTAATAAACTTATCTGGTGTCAGAGGACAGAACAGCCACTAGACAGACATAGGGGCCAGAAAATGGCGGCACACACACCTTTAATCCTAGCCTTCTGGAGGTAGAGATCCATCCGGATCTCTGTGAGTTCAAAGCCACACTAGAAACAGCCAGGCATGGTGACACACACCTTTAATCCCAGGAAGTGATGGCAAGAAGCAGAAAGGTATTTAAGGCATGAGGATCAGGAACTAGAACCTGGTTAAGCTTTCAGGCTTTTGCAGCATTTCAGCTGAGATTCATTCAGATGAGGATTCAGAGGCCTTCAATCTGAGGAAACAAGATCGGCCGAGAAGTTGGCAAGGTGAGGTTAGCTGTGGTGTGTTCTGTCTCTCTGATCTTTCAGCATTCACCCCAATATCTGGCTCAGGGTTTTGTTTTTATTAATAAGACCTTCTAACAATTTGTGCTACAAGGCACAACATTGGACTGATGGGGACTGAATCGAGTCACTACCAGGAGACAGTTGAACAATTTCTGCCTGTAATTCCTTTGGTGTACACACTGGGTGATCAGCTTATGGGTCAGTGGGGGAATTGCAATGGTAGTGTCAGTTTTCTCTCCTCTTTATGGGGTCAACACGAAGGTTCTCTACCTTTTGTTAGTCTAGTGCATTTAATGAGTCCTCAGACTTATGTTTCTGTCATAGTTTTAGAATGTGCATCTGCTCACAGGTTCCCAGTCTGCTCTAAAAACTTCTAAGTGGCGTATTTTAATTTTTGGCGGTAAGTTATTTACCAGTTTGTGTCTCATGGGTGGTACTGGATAGGTAGTGGTGTCTATAACACAGTCATCCTTTCTCTGCATTTTCACTCAAAATGGAGTCAAATGCTTCTTTTAAAATGGAGTCCCTCAGGACAAAGCACACCCTAAAAGCTGCTCTTTTACACAGCGTGGAGTAACTGCGAGCAGGCAGTGTGTAGTTCACAATCACTCTCATTAGCACAAAGCATTACATTAGTAATGCACCTTTTAGAAAACCCACTTAACACCATACCTGCCTCTGTCTACCGAATTGTACACATAGATATACCCTCTTCATACTTAGGTTGTGACGATTCCTCTAGCCTGTATTCATCTCCCTGTCTCCCATCACCACAATAAAATTGTTCCTATTATGATTGTTCAAAACTTATGTTTTCCCTTTCTGATTGTTCAGTCCCCATAATCTCATTTGATCTTCCAGTAGCATTTGGTGTGGCCCATGAGATTCCACTTCTTGAAACGTATTTGTAGATGTGTAAGTCACTATTTTTTTTTAATACTGCTGCACTATGTAACACAAGACTTACTTCAGCATTTTCCCACTTATCCTTCTCTATCACCTTGGCAAACACCTTTAGATTATCTGCTTTTAAGGGTCTGGTTAAGCATACATCCAATAAGTGGGATCATGTCATTTCTATCTTTGTGTAACTGGTCAATTTGAATGCGGTGTCCTCAAGGTTCACTTACTGAAAACCACGTCAGGATTTTCTTATTATTGAGAGTTCAATAAATAGAGCACTTATATCATTGTTCCACTTTTTCTTATGCATTTATCCACTGATGGGCTTTTAGGTTGTAAACAATACTCCAGTAAACACACATATGTTTCAAGATTTTGATTTCAGTTACTCGGTAGAAAATATCCAAAGGTGGGTCTTCTGGATCATATGGTGGTTTTTTCCTCTTAGCCATTTTGTTTTTCTTAGAAAAATGTATATTCTACTCCTAGCCTGATTTTTAATTGGCTGCTTCTTTACCTTTGTTATCCATCTGTAGGACTTCATCACATATTCTGGATATTAACAACTCATCAGATCCAATATTTTTAAGTGTTTTCCTATTCCATAAGCTGCCTATTATTCTTCTGGTCATTTCCTTTGTCACACTGAAGTTTATGTATAGTGTGATTTGAGTATTTCATTTATTATTTGATAATTTAATGTACTTAGTCATCATATCCTTTCTCATCCCCAAACTTCTCCCAGATCCTCCCCCCTCCCTCACTCCCTCCCTCACTAGCTTCATGTTCTTTTTCTCTCACAACAAATAGAAAACACAAAAGAAAAGAAAAAGAAAACACCAAAAATATGAAGTCTGATTTGTGTTGCTCACAAATTTTGGGACTTCTGAGCAAAGACCCTGCCCTGAAGTGTGGATGATATACCCAGTGTCACGTAATTTGAAGGAAACTGATTTCCCCTCTCCCAGCAGTTATCATTTGTGAGTAGCTTTCTGGTGGAGTGGTGAGACTTTGCGCTCACTTCGCTTCCTTCGTGCTGGTATTGTTCTCTGCCTTGAGCTCAGGTAGGTCTTGTCCACGCTGTCACAGCCTCTGTAGGTCCAGACGTGCATCGATCCTGTTGTGTATGGAAAATGCTGTTTCCTTAAAATCTCCCACCACCTCTGGATCTTACAACCCTTTTCTGTCTCTTCTACATAGATCCCAGAGCCTTGAGGGGAGAGGTGTGATAAACACCCCCATTCAGGGCTGGGCACTCCCCAGTCTCTCTCTAAACACTGTACCGTTGTGGGTCCCTGTGTCACATACCATCTCCTGCAGGAAGAAACTTCTCTGATGAGGACATATGCCATTGGGAGTTGTTTTACTGCTGTGTTCAGTTAGAATAATAGTAGATTTTCACCTGGAACCCGAAGCTAGATATGCCATAGGCCAATCTGAATATTTTTCCGTTTTAATGCTCGTATTTTTTTGGTGTTGTATCCAAAGATTTATCACCAAGCCCAGGAGCATGAAAGTTTCCTTTTAGTTTTTATAGTGTTAGCTCTTATGTTAAATCTTTAACCATTTTGAGTTCACCTTTGTGTTCAGAGTAAAACAAAGCTCTATTTTTTTTTTTTTTCTGCATGTGGATATCTGGCTTCCCAAATGCGATTTGTTGAAGATGCCGTCATTTCATTGTATTATAGGGACAGTCAGATATTCTATTTCTTCATCACTCCATCTTGGCAGATAACATGTTACAATTTTTGTTTCTCCTTTTTGTGTTTGTTGGTGTACACATTTTCACAGTGGTCTCTTATCATTCTTTCTAATTTTGTGGCTTCAGTTGTAATGTCTTTTCTTTCATTTCTAATTGAGTCTTTGCATTTATTCTTGGCTGAGAGAAATGTTTGGCAATTTTATCCTTAAAAAACAGTTTTGTTGCCTTTTTTCTATTCTCTCTTTTATTTATTTTTGCTTAATTATTTATTATTTCCTTCCTAATACTAATTTTGGTCTTGTTTTAGTTTCTTGAGGTATATAATTAAGTGACTTAAGTTTTCTTCCTTAAAAAGGTGTTTCAGACATTACAGTATAGTTCAAATTCATTGTTTGAAAATTCATTTTCTAGTTATTTGACATATTTGCTTTTTGATGTGAAATATGAAATCACTTTTAAAATGAGCATTCTTAGTCTGGGAATCTACAATTAGAAATACTATAAAAATATTTGAAACTTTTTGGATGCCAACATGATGTTCAAAAAGCTGTAATATTTTAGATTTCAGATTATTGATATTCAGCCAGTAAAATATATGCAAATATTTCCAAAAATACTCAAAACCACACAGTTGTTAGAGTCTTAGTTTCAAGTGTTTTAGATTGGATGTATTTAATTTGTACTGTTATTATGTATCATATATTATTATCTTAGTTAGGGTTTCTATTGCTGTGGAGAGACACCATGACCACAGCAACTCTTATAAAGGAAAAACATTTAACTCAGGTGGCTTACATTTTCAGAGGTTTAATCCATTATCATCATGGTGTGACATGGTGGCATGCAGGCAGACATGGTGCTGGAGAAGTAGCTGAGTGTCCTACATCTTGGAGTGCAGGCAACAGGAAGTGGTCTGTATTACTGAGCATGGCTTGAGCATATGTAAGACCTCAAAGGCCACCTCCACAGTGACACACTTCCTCCAACAAGACCACACCTCCTAATAGTGCCACTTACTTTGAGGGGTATTTTACTTCAAACCACCACAATTATTTATTTATAACTTTTATCCTAGACCTGTTCTTTTTTTCCATTCATGTGGACCTTTTCTAGGTACTTTACTTGTTGATAGCAGGAGAGTCATGTGAAGCAGTTCACAGTTTTATCACTCTGTTTTAAGATGATAGTAACCTGCCAGTGGTGGTGGCACACGCCTTTAATCCCAGCACTCGGGAGGCAGAGGCAGGCGGATCTCTGTGAGTTAAAAGTCAGCCTGGTCTACAGAGTGAGTTCCAAAACAGTCAAGGCTACATAAAGAAACCCTGTTTCAGATTAAAAAAAAAAAAGATGGTAGTAACCTAATTTCAATCCCATGTAAAAACAATTTTTTAATTTTTCTCACTCCACACAATCTCATATTACATCGTCTTATATTTTGTATCCACTAATGTGTTTGACCACTAATGTATTTAATAACTATGATTCTTACATTTTTCCCTTTAACTCTCATTACCATTATTAGATTATTATAATCATCTGTGTTTTTCGATATTTACCACTGAACTACATGCTTGCACAGTTAAGTTTCTGTGCGGTGGTTTTTATGTGAATTTGAAGAGTGCTTTTCAACATTTCTTGTAAGATAGTGTCAAAAACTTGTCAAAACTAGTTTCTAGAGTTTTATTTCAGTCCCTCATGCGACTGTATTCTAGTTTCTTCACATCCCTTGTGCGCTGGAGCTGATATCAATGTGTCTGAAAACAAGTATTCCTCACCATCTTCATATACCATATTCATACAAGGAAAAGTACTTACCAGTAAGATTATGGGTCCTGGGGACACTCAAGCCTTGTGTGTTTGTTCTTCTCTGGGCATTTATGTGTAGATTTCTAACTAGAAGTCTAACTGGAATTTTATCTAGAAGCTTGTAATCTCTCTTACCTTCCTCTGGTGTTTCTCTAATATGCCACAGATTCTCTGAAGTAGGATCATGCCCCCTACATGCTTTATTTATTTATTTTTTTATATCTCAGAGAACCCTCTGAGAATATGTTAGGTTGGTAGCTTCTACATGCACCACATATTGGACTCAGTAGAAACTAGTTTTTTGTTTGTTTGTTTGTTTTCTTGCTGGCTGGAATAGCCATTCAAAAGACTGAAACGTTGGATGTGTTCTCTTCTCTTTCTGCACAGACACTGGACATGTCCTGTGCTCTGCAGAAGTTAATGTACAGTTGTAGTCTCAGGGCTATGAAAGGGGATTTTAAACCAGATGACTAACTTTTAAGGTTAAAAGTTTACATCAGATATGAATGTAACCATCTCTTTTTAGATACACAAAGCATCAGGATCCTGCAGTTCTAAATTAAAGCATCTAAATGATAAAGGTCAAAAGAATGAAGATTTTCATAAATCAAAATTAAGAAAAGAAACTTTTATTAATGTGGTTCATAACTAGAAAAGTCATCTTCTGCAGCAGAAATAGCTACAGAGAGCCTGGATGCTCACCTTTCAACTCTGAATTCCCATAAGATTTGAACCAGATCCTTTGAGGCTGTTCCTTGGCTCACACATACTGTGTAGTCTATGGCATGCTACTTAACCTCTTTAAACATCAATTTCTTTATCAAAATTGAGGTAAGAATCTATTTTTAAAAGATTATTTCTGTGAATGACCTGGAGCAATTAGTATGATATATTTAGCCTAGTGCTTGGCACCTAATAAGGTCTCAATGAATGAGTTATGTGTGATGTAAATTCTTGACAGACTGGATAAATTGAATTTACCCATCACTATTTATAACTTAGGTCTTTTAATTTCTTATGAGGTCTCACTAGTATTTAACTACCTAGAATCATTTAACAATTTCTAAGCAGTCAGAGGTGAACTGAAAATTAAATACAGCAGAAACAAATTTCAGTCTAGGGCCTGAATGTTATTTCCAAAGCTATTTGATTAAGAACAACAATTGGGCATGTTAGTAGCAGGAGTTTTTTGTTCTCTATGCCAATATAATTTTTGAGACTGATCTCCTGCGATAAGAGGTATGCAGACTCCAGGCTACCATCATTCTCTAACCCATTCACAGGTTGCCTTGGGCTACTTCTGAAGTCAATATGCTGATGAAGATGCTCTTAATGCAAAGGCCTTGAGCCAAGTTCTTGAAGGAGAAAACTGACTTTTTGAAGGAGAATTTGAAATTACATAAATAGTGTTTCTCCCCCAAGTCAACTTACCTATCACAAACTTTATGCCAATAAAAATTATGAAGAAATGAGTGACAGGACATAGTATTTGGCAACAGTATTTGCTTATTATATGCTGATATAATAAAATATGGGAGAGAGACACTTAAAAGTGTATGAACAAACACTTTCCATAGAATTGCTCAAAAATAGAGGCATGTGGCTCATGCAGACAGTCCCTTAAACATGACTGATTTATTTTTCTCTTAACTATTCAATAAATGTGCATGTATGTATCTCAGAACATTGGTCTCGGTGTGTGTGTGTGTATGTGCGCACGCGTGCATTGACTGTTATGTTAAACAATTTAAAAGTATCAATAATTTATAGGTCAATCAGAATAAATACTGAAAATCACACACAGAATAAACTCTGACTCTCCTCATATATATGTTACAATAAGCATTATTTTTTTGAGGGGAGGACATGACTTACAGTCTTTTAACACCTATGTCCTTCTTCTGTTTTCCTTTCTGTTAGAGGATAACATCAGTAATTGTTTTCTTCAAAAGGAATCATACACTAATGCACTTGGATATTAAAAATACATATATATTGAAATATATAAAATATGTAATGTCGAAACTAGTAAAATAATTTTGTGTTTGCTCTAGTATAGCACTTTTGCACAGGGGAGGTAAAATGGCTATTCAAAAATCTATATAATGATTTTTAATGAAGGGGGCTGGAGACATAGTTCAGTTAGCAGTGTGCTCACCACAATCATGAATATCCAAGTTAGGGTTCCCATTATTCATGTAAAAGTAGGACACAGCTGCATATATCTGTGACTCTAGCTATAGGGGTTTGGGAGACACTCAGAGCTCATCGACTAGTCAGCCTAGTCAAATCAGTAAACTCCAGGCTCAGTGAGAGACTCTGCAGTTGTTTGTTTTATTACTCTTCACTCTTTGGGGGCGGGGGCACCACCCAGCTCCCAAATAAATACACACAGAGACTTGTTCTTTCTTATAAATGCCTGGCCTTAGCTTGGCCTATTTCTAGTCAGCTTTTCTTAACTTAAATTATCCCATCTACCTTTTCCCTCGGGCTTTTTGCTTTTCTTACTCCTGTAATCTTACTTTCACTCTTATTCCATGGCTGGCTGTGTGGCTGGGTAGCTGCTCCCTTCTTTTCTCGCTCCTTGATCTCTCTTGATTACCTCTTTTTCTCCTTATATTTATTTTCTCTGCCTGATAGCCCCTCCTGTCATTTCTCTTGCCTTTCTATTGGCTGTTCGGCTCTTTATTAGAACAATTGGGTGTTTTAGACAGTCACAGTAATGCAGCTTCACAGAGGTAAACAAATGCAACATAAAGGAATGCAACACATCTTTGCCTCATTAAAATAAATGTTCCACAGCATAAACAAATGTAACACATCTTAAAATAATATTCCACAACAACTCTGCTTCAAAAAATATGGAAAAGAGTTGTCAAAGCAAGGAAGACATCCAATATCAACCTATGGCATTTAGATGCACAAACACCTGTGCACATACATGTGCAAAGATATAATCACACATACAAATATAAATATATACACAGTACTATTAATATGAAAGGGAAAATAATGTGAGCTTGCACATCTAAAATATATCCTCTAAGTCGGCAATCATTTTTCAATACTTGAATATGAGTTTGTGTATAAATACAGTCCTCTATTTTGATAATTATGGCAAAATAGAACTGTAACCTAAGGTTCTACATTTTAACCCACTTATTTGTGTAGCTCCATAACATTCTGTTCAGTCACATTTCTGCAAGCATCACTCCATCTATGCACAGAATGTTTTTCCATCTTGCAAAACTGAGGCTCTGCATATTTTAAATAAACCTCTGAAATTTACCTTAAAGTCATTTAGCAGCAGGTGTTTTATTGGTGGGTCAACATTATTTTATGGAATCTAGAAGCTAAAAGCTCAGAGATGCCCACTAAGTTGTTGGCTGGATGAGAGAACCAGCACCCCAAAACACGTCAACTGTCACCCTCTGTAGTGATTGTGATCTTTGCTGCTTTTTTCCATAGGTAATGCCACCCTAACCCATTGTCCCTCTCATATGATCTAAGTGACAGCTTGTTTAACTTTATAATGAACTACTTCAAGGTGTGGAGTTGCTTCATAGGTATTCTCTTTTAAGCCTAAGTATTTGAGTTCTGAGTGTGTGGGGGGGGGGAGGGTCAGCGGGGGTCTCTGAAATCAGATCATGTTCACTTAATTGATGCTTTATATTGCATACTTAGAAACTAACCTTAAAATGAACCTGCCCAATAAATGAACTTTGAGAACATTGTGCTAAGTGACTTCACTATTCACAAAAATATGCACACTGCTGTATGCTTCCATAAATATGAAATAATTAAATTTGTGGAAACAGAAAAATGCATGCCAAGGTCTGGAAGGTATGGGGTATGGGGAGCTATTTAATGGGTATAGTTTGAGGTGTTTTTGTAATGAAAAAGTGTTGCATTCCATTTATGATAATGTGAATATATTTGACACTTTAAATTTTGTGTCATTGTTAAACACATTTGAAAACCAAAAGAAGACAAAGAAGAAGAAGAAGAAGAAGAAGAAGAAGAAGAAGAAGAAGAAGAAGAAGAAGAAGAAGAAGAAGAAGAAGAAGAAGTAAAGGAAAGACCCTGCCCAGTTAGAACAAGTTAAGCATTGCTCTAACAACTTACAGGTTTGTCCTGTAGGGTTTTGTTCTGTTTTGTTTCTGGTGTCCATAATTCTTTCAGTATCTAATGCTAGAAAAACTTTAACTTTGCTTCCAGCTATAAGGATAACAACCTTATTTGTCATCTTAGTTCACTCACAATCTTACTGACTGAACATGGCCAAATCATATTACCTTCTTAGGTGAGTTTCTTTCGTGTGATATTACACTAAAATACTTTGTCATCTTCAAGTGTCTTGCTGCAAAGGGCTGAGGGGAAAATATAGGAAAACTTTTGAACTCTTGTCAAAAACATCTTCTGGAGTTTGTGACTTTCTGAGGATTCTCACTGCATAGACTTCCGTGGGCAATTTATCTACTTGGATAGAGACGGCAATCCCATAATATCACTCGGATTCAGGATTCATTCACATGTAACTTATATATTAATAATTAAATATATCTCAGCTGGAGATAAAGGCTGAAAATGGAAGTGAATAAGATAGATTAGGCATTTCCCTTCTACTGACTGGAGGAGATAGTTTTAAAAAATCTGTGGAGAAAAAGACCCCCTGAAAGAATAAACCAGAGACATTATGTAAATTTCCATAGAAATATATGAATTATCTGTACAAATAAAAGCTCTCTTTTAGAGCTCTACTTTTGTATCTCATTTGTATATTGAAATATAGAACATGGTCATAATGGTTGAGGACTCCCACCTACAGGTCTTCTGCCTCTCAAACATTCACTGTCCATGTCAGGTGAGCTCTGATATCCAATTAAATATTAGAGAAGTTCAGTATTTTTTCATAGTTCCAAATATCTAGATAAAGCTGGACCATTTTACCCTCAACATGATAGTTCTATGAGCTCATTTCTATTTTTATCCCAGAAGGGTAGAGAAAAGGAGGAACCTGTGGCTGAGGGGTTCAACCTGAATCAGTGCTTTGCTCGGGAGCCTCCCCCACTGCCGTTCACATGTTTTACACAACTGCACTTCCGTTCATGGCTTCCTTCCAGGCCTGATGACAGTTGCTTAGAATTTTATTATACTTTTTATATATCTTCATCTTTAATTTTAGGTTCCCAAGAGGGAAATACTGGAGAAGAACATCTCTGTTTTGTACTGGCCCTTTCAGAAGATACTGGTGTAGGTGGGAGACCTTGCTAAACTATATAGAGTCACTCTATAGGAGCTGATGGAAGCTGTCAAGGGTTGACCTGGACCCAGGAAGTTGTTCTTCAGTAACAGGTTCCTGACAGAGCAATGGCCAAGAGATGGCAAGAAAATAGAAAAATTTGCAGTCAGGAGGTCTTGCACAAGTTATGTCTATGCCAAGCAAGTTTATTAAGAAGTACACCATCTTATACAGTTTTTAGGGGAGAAATGGGAACAAAGTCAGCAGAAAGATAATCAAACAATGTTGTATAAGAGGAACACAGAATATTTCAAGAATGTCAGAGACTAAGCACACAGCACCCTTGGGACCCAGTCTCTTCATGGGGGAAAGCCAAATTACCAGGAACCAAAACCTTAACTTCTACAAAGCTCTCTCCCCAGTCTGAGACAAGTTTTTACCGAGTCTTGTCTTGGGCTAGGACACAGAACGATGTAGCAAGAGTTTTCCTGCCTGGCCCACGGTCAGGATAAATCTCTTTCACCTGCCAGTCACACAGCTGCTCAGACCCAACCAAGTAAACACAGAGATTTATATTGCTTACAAACTGTATGGCCGTGGCAGGCTTCTTGCTAACTGTCCTTATAGCTTAAATTAATCCATTCCCATAAATCTATACCTTGCCACATGGCTCATGGCTTACTGGCATCTTTACAAGCTGCTTGTCCTGGTGGTGGCTGGCAGAGACTCCCTCCGCCTTCCTGTTCTTTTAATTCTCTCTGTTAGTCCCGCCTATACTTCCTGCGTAGCCA
>CABHPQ010170267.1:0-12000 GCA_902168405.1 Peromyscus aztecus
ATAAGATAAAGCACAGGGGAATGGCTATGCTGTTTGCTTTGCTTGAGGCACGGTTTCCCCGTGTGGCCCTGTCTGGATGCAAACCCAGTTCTCTCACCTCAGTCTCTGAAGTGCTGAGATTACAGGCTAAGTGCCAGGCTCAGTTTGCACTTCTCTCTCTTGTGACTGACTCCCCAGAGCAGGCTGCAGGAACCAACCCCAACACCATCCGAAGTAAGGCAAGGTGGAGAGGAAACACTGGCCATGCCTCCCTGTGCTGCAGCAAGATGTCAGCCCCCACCGTAGATTTTGGTGAAGCCAGCAGACTGAAAGTGAGTTTCTTCACTGAGTGTCCAACAAGTGTAAGCAGACGGAGGCGTTCAATCACTTCCCAAGCTGAAGCGTCAGGGGCTGGGGTTGATAAAACACCTGCTGAGAAAACATGAGGACCTGAGTCCAGATTTTCAGCACCCACATGAAAGCAGGGTGTGGCTGCAGGCATCTGTGAGCCCAGTCCTGGGGGTGGATTCCTGGGCCTCTCTGGCCAGCCATTCTAGCAAAAATAGTAAGCCAGGTTTAGTGAGAGACCCCGCCTAAAAACTTACATGGATACCTGATGGAGGAGGATGCCTGACATCCACTTCTGGCCTCCACATGTGCACACACAGGTGAGTGTACCTCTGTATACATGTGCACATACACACACACACACACACACACACACACACACCATGGCTAAAGAACCAATTTGATGTATCTTTTCATGTTCCATTTAGTTATCTCATGTGGTGTGATCTACTTTTAATAGCTGTAATGAACCAGAGGAGCGTGACTACTCCTTTCGGGGGGGGGGGGGTGCTCACACACACTCACGCTCGCTTCTTTGTTTCTCAGACTCACCTAAACATTTGCGGTGGTGTCCGATGTCTATAGGGCATCGTCAGTATTTTGGTTGGCAGGAACTGAAACTCCTGGGTAAGAAGGGGTGGAGGTAGGCAGGAACTCTCTACGAATGTGATGGCTCCACTGTCCCCCTCT
Source organism: Peromyscus aztecus (assembly GCA_902168405.1). Classification (NCBI taxonomy): domain Eukaryota; kingdom Metazoa; phylum Chordata; class Mammalia; order Rodentia; family Cricetidae; genus Peromyscus; species Peromyscus aztecus. The sequence goes on from CABHPQ010170267.1 coordinate 1,018, forward strand.
CCTTTGCTAGTGCCTCCCTATCCTCCCTCCTGAAGGTGTCCTCTGAGGCTCTCCCTGATTTAAGCACATGCACAGCAGTGGAAAGATAGGCAATGGTTTCGAACTAGTGCTGGCCAGCCGGAGCTGCCTCTCCTGTATTCTTCAGCACAGGAGCCTGTGGGGAGGTTGGTGAGAGTCACTTCCTCTAACAGAATCAAAGAAAGAAAGTTCTTACCTGTGAGAAAGGACAAGTCTTCCCGTTCCACATGAGGGCTTCCATACTGCACTAGGAGAACACGGGGGTCATTCAGAGTTTCTGGGTCCAGGGAAGACCCAGAGGCAGGAGTGAGAGGAACATCTGCTTGCTTCCTTGCAGATGTGGGTGAGTGGTGGAGTTAGTTTCTCCTCTTCCACGTAGACAGAGGATGAAACTCATCCCCGGATGGGAGACACATAGACCTTTAGCTTCTTCCCACACTTTCCAAAACTCACCCATGAGAGACCCAGTGTGTTAGGGAGTAAGGAGAGTTGGGAAGAGTGGTCAGTCTATCTGGTGTAGATTAATAGCCGTGGAGTTTCTTCCTCATACTTGGCTAATATCTCAGGATTGAGAGATGGAGGGGTTTTTGTTTTGTTTTTGTTTGTTTGTTTGTTTGTTTGGTTGGTTGGTTGGTTGGTTGGAATCAGAAAGGAGGCTAGAGTCCCTTTGGGAAGTAAGCATCAAGGAGCAGAGGCAGTGGGATGACTCTGGGGGAAGTTTACCTTAAGAAAAGAAGGAAGGAGCCAGAAGACAGATGGACAGCCATGGGCAGGCACTTTCCATGGAGTTAATAGGTGCTCAGGAAAGTCTGACCCGTTAACAGGAAGTCAAAATAAGTGATGAGAGGAGGTAAGGAAGTCCAGCCTGGCATATAGTTCTCAAAGCTCGTCTTTCGACAGAGCGGGATCTGGACAGCAGAGTCACAGGCTCCGGCCCAGCCCTTATGTACAGGTGTACCAGGACCATGGTGTCAGGCATAGAGTCGTTTGTCTTGCCCTCCTGACCTAGAAATGACAGGAGGAACTTCACTCCCTGCTCTGTGCTGCAGGGCCGCCCTCTGGTACACCAGTGATGGAGTCAGGAGCTCCTGGAGCTTGTGCTGCTGAAATGAATGGTTGAGGCTGGGGGCTGGGGGCTGGAAGGGAGGTCCAGCCTGAGCACTAGGAAGCAGTTTTGCATAAAATTAGTAAGAAGTGGAGGGGCTGGGGAGACTGTGTGAGGGCCCGTTAATCCGTTAATCCTCAGATCCGGAGTTTAAAAAGCTGGGTGGAGGCAAGTGGATCCCTGGGGCTTGCTGGCCAGCTGTGCTGTGCATGAGGACTATGTCTCAGTGAGAAAGTCTTTCTCAGAAAACAAGAGGGAGAGTGAGTTCCTAAGGAATGAGGACACCAGCGGATGACATCTGGCTTCCTCAGACATGAACCCACACGTACAGACCTACCCACGTACACAGTAGCATGCCCATACTTGCATGCATATGTTCACACACATGCAGAGAGAGAGGGGGGGTAGGGCCTCAAAGTCAACTCTTGGTCTCTAACTGGGACCCACGGTTGCTCCAGTTAGTCTGTTGTGGGATATTTGTACACTGTGTAAAGATGTATTGCTGTGATTGGTGTAATAAAAAGCTAAACGACCAATAGCTAGGCAGGAGAGGATAGGCAGGATTTCTGGGAAGAGAGAGGAAGAGGAGGAGGAATCTAAGCGTGTGGATTTTTGCTGGCAGACTTGGAACAAGTCAAATGTGCCATACTAAAAAGAGGTAACTGAGCCACGTGATAGAACATAGATTTAAAAATATGGGTTAAATTTACTTATAAGAACTAGTTGGTAACAAGCCTAAGTTAAAGCCAAGCTTTTATAATTAATAATAAGTCTCCATGTCATTACTGGTGGACTGGCGGTCCCGACAAGTAAGTATGCTTACAACAGCTAGATGTGGGTGATCTTTTCTCATCCCAAAAACACAACAACAGTCCACAATAACAGTTGTGCTGATCCTGAAGTTTTCCTAGGCACAAGTAGAACAAAAAGACCAAAAATAGACTTTATAATCTCTCTCATTAACATAAAACTTCCTTGCTATGAAGTGTGCCAAGAAGTTCTTCCTTCATTTTTTATTGTTTTGAAAATTATTTTTAACATTTATTTTTAAAAATATTTTTAATATTCATTTATTTCATATGTGCAAGCATTTTGCTCACTCGTGTTTTGCTTGCACATATGTCTTATGTTTTATGTGCATTCTAGAACATAACATGGAGTTATGGACAGTTGTGAGCTGCCATATGGGTGTTGGGAATCAAACCCGGGTCCTCTGCAAGAGCAACAAGTGCTCTTAACCACTGAGCCATCTCTCCAGCCCTCTCCTTCATTACTGAGAAGAGAAGAAGGGCAGAGGTTTGGGAACTAGATAGAAGAGGGTTGGAGGTCCTGCACGTGGGTTATGTGACTTGAAGTCTTGGGGGGACCCTTCAGCCTTTTCCTTTCAGCAGTCTGTGGAATGAAAGTGGCACTCACCTCCTTAAATCACTGATCACAGCCTGTCAGGAGGTCCTGGCTGCCAGCCAGAAGAATATTAGATGAAGGAATTATTTTGGCGGAGGTGAAAAGGTTGGTACCGCTCTCCAATCCAGGGCATGTGGTAACACTGTAATAAAATACAGATCAGCATGAGAGACGTGTAACACCTGTTTAATCAGCTTTCTAAGTGTGGGAGAGTCCAGAAGTGAAGACACAAAGGCCCCAGGGACACTTCATTTTGCTGCTTAACTAAGTGAAGAACGGGCAGGTGTGCAGGAATGCAATTGAACAACAGGGTGTGACTATTGGTTACAGGCTGAGGACCCCAGCCAGGCCTGCCTGCTCCTACTCTTGGCTCTGGGTGGCACCCCTTCCCCCGTAACAGATTGGAAGCAGGACCCTTTAGAGTCAAGATCTTACAATCCACTCTCAGACAAGGTTGGTGGACCGTTCCTTTCTGGAAGAGTCCAACACAGATGTGCAGGGGTGGGGTTGGGGCTGGCATTAGGGGTACTGTGGCTTTGTTTGTGTCTAGGACTGCCTTGGGGAAGAGGAATTTCAGTTTCTGTGGCCACCTTGTAGAGAAAGGAGGACAGGAATGAAGGGCAGGAGGGCAGTGGGAGACTTCATATCCAGTATCCCTCAGTTCAGAGCCAGCAGCCCTCAATGCCATACTTCAAGGCACCCTTTTCTCAGCTCCAGTGTTGTGGAGCTGTGGCCCAGGCCTAGAAAAGCCATGTGGATAGTGCTTTTCCCAGGCTGGTGACAGCAGTCACCTTCTTCACATCCTAGGGGGAAATGGGATATCCCAGAGCCTGGAGATAGACAGCCTTGCCAGTGCGTGCAACAGTTAGTCGGGGAGTTGCAGGGAGGGGTCAGTAGTAGGATCTCATTTCCTCCCCTCCTCGCTTCCAGTCCCTGCTTGTGCCATGGGACCCTGGAGGTCCTGGATATAGACTTACCGAGTGGCCTCTAGGGACACAGCTGAACGGGAAAGGTGATGTGCAGGCAGGTCAAGAAGACAGAAGATGTCTACCCAGGAAGGGCTAAGGAGGCGAACCACTTGACCAGCTGCCTTAGGTGCATTAGACTGCTTTAGAATGCCTTAGAATGTCTACAGAGCAGATGAGGCACAGGACAGACGCAGAGCGCATTTCCAAAGGGGGTGGCTTGGTACCATGTCATCTCCTCTCTCAAGCTGGACAGGTACAGAGGACAAGTTGACCTCCCACCCCTAAGAAGGACCTAAGATATGAATATTCTACCTTATATTATGATCATTGCTTTTAAAAACTACCAAGTGCAGACTCATACCTGGTATTAAGATGTTTGGGAACAATGAACCATATCTCTTGTAAAATGGCATTTTAGTGCTCTTACTCTTTAAAAACATGCAAAAAAAAAAAAAAAGTAACTTAAAAAAAAAGCTTTTTCTACCCTCCAAAACCAAATAATAGTTGTTGTAAAACAGTCAGCCTCATCTGATTGCTGCAATCTCGGGACAAACGTAGTTCCCAGGAAACACTGTTTTTCCTTTTGTGGTCACCAGTTCCTCCGCCGGTTTCTACTGAGTGTGTGTTCTAAAGAGAGGACTCCTGCAGTGTTAGACTTTAGATCTAGAGTCCAGTGATTTCGGCTGAAAGGGGAATTGTCCGGAATCCAGTGCCAGGGTGCAGGTCTGCCTCTCACAGCCCACACTAAAATGCCAGGGGTCAGGGGAACACCCAGAGATCAAAGAATTAGTGGGAAATCGGTCCTGTGTGGGCGGCAGGGGGTGGGACTGGGGGCGGGGGACAGGAGCCCAGCTCTGACTAATTCTTCCATTCCCATGCTCCATCCTTTTAACCCTTGAGTTTTAGGACAAAAAGCTGCCCCAGACACAGACAGAGCTGGTCTCAGGACATGTTAAGGGCAAGACAGAAAGTTTGGATCAAGTTCTCATGGCCTTCTTCACTCATCAGAGTTTGGGGGAAGGGAGAAATGGCAAATTTGACCTTTGCTGGGGGGCTGAGGAAAGTCTTATCTGATGTATACCTGCAGAAAATGAATGGGAGGGGACCCTTCTTATCAAAGAGAGAGTGGCAGCTTTGATTCTTGTATCTTTGTATCTGTATTTTTGGGCACTGTGCCCAAAGGCTGTGCGATGGACATATATTTATCATTCAGGGCTGAAGTCAAATATACTTTTGTCCTTTTGTCGGCCAAAAGTCCTCAGTCCCCAGCTTCCCCCAGGAATTAAGCCAAGCACCAACAGGAACCAGGCCTGGCTCTCAGCTTTAAAGACAAAGAAAAGTACTGAATGACATTTGTTAAAAATAAAGAAAAATGAAGGCTGGGGCTTTTAGCCCAATGGTAGAGTGCTGGCCTAGATCAATGAGATCCTGGGTTCCATCCTTAGACCAAGAGAAGGAGAGAAGGAAGAGGGGAGGGTTTAAAGAGAGAGAAATGTAAGAACAGCTTTGTTCAGGACCACAGCGATGAGGAGAAAGACCAGAAGCACAGTCTCACAATGGTGGAAGAGAAACTGGACTCAGCTCTCTGCAGCAGGAGCAAGTGAGACTCCAGAGTTAAGGAGCAGATCGGGTTGGGAGGTGGGAATTGGCTAAGAAGAAGCAAAACCCACCCAGCAGGATTCTTGCTGGAGCCAGGCCCGGGTACCCAGCCACCTAGCTATTGCCTGGGGGTATGGAGCATGAGACACTTGATCAGACTTAGAAGGGCTCTGACACAGAGGAGGGTGCTCTGGCCAAACCAGTCCTCAGGGTGACTTTGCTAAAAGCAGGAGTTTGGTTTTGTTGTTGTTGTTGTTTGTTTGGTTTGGTTTCAGATGTACACAGAAAAGCCTAGAATTTTCTGGAGTCTAAGTGTGGCCTGCAGAGGTTTTGTATTGTACCCCCAGCAGCTCTGGGGTGGAGTTAAAGGTTAAAATTATCTCATGACCCTAAGCCAGCGACCCAGAAGGATACTGGGCTGCAGAAGGCCACCTTTCTCTAAGACCTCAGCGTTTTAGCTAAGTGCAGAGGGGAACTGAGGCCATCTGGAGGCTCCCTACCCAACCCTTTCCTTCAGGAAGTCTCTCTCTGCCCAGAGCTGGCACTGGGCCTGCAGGCTGGCGCCATCCCATCTTGGGGCCAGTGTTTGCTGGAGGTATGTTTGCTCTGTGCCTTGTGTGTGCCAGGTACCATGTGCCAAGTCCCTGTGCCCAGGAGTCCACCCTGGAGACCACTGGATAATGCAATGGCCGACAGCTTCGCCCACACAGGCTCATGGTGGCCATGACCAAGGAGCAGAGCCTTGCCCTCCTGCAGCTAAAGCAGAAACTCTCTTTGGTTTCCACTGTGGGTCACTGTGGGTGTCTACCCACTGTTAGTTATTTGCGCTGTTACCCTGCAAGGAAACGTCACGAAACACGACAGAATCGGCTAATAAGAGTTTATTCAGAAAAAAAGGGATAGTGAGTGCCCGTACAGGGAGACACGTGTGTGAAGAAGGTTAGATCAGAGTTATGGCGGCTTTTTATAAAGGCGGGGCGTGTACAGGTAGACATAGATGACGTAGGCACGCTGTGCGCTTGCGTGGCTACGTGACATCACGGACCCTGGTCATGTGAGACACCTTGACCCGGAAATGGCTATCTTGACCTGGAATTGGCCAGGTGGATGTGTCCGGGTTGCCAGGCATCCTGGTTACGAGACGCCCTGACCCGGAAATGGCTATCCTGACCCGGACCTGGCTAGGCGAAAGTGTCCGCCAGGCATACGCAAACACGCCCGACCCTTCACCCACAAACAAATAAAATAAATTCTAACACTTTTAGGGTGAGGAGCAGGTAGAGCCAGGGTGAGGCTGAAAGGCAGGAATATTGTTAGCAGGTAGAAGACAAGGGAAGACACGTGAGAGAGGTAGGGCCCTGTGGCAGTTACTCCAAACTACCAGTCATCCCATTTCTCTCCTAAGGGCTCAGAGGGAAAACTGCCCACCTTCCCAGACTCCCTTGCTGCTACGGTTGGCCATGTGACCATGCTAGGGTTCAGCCATAAGGTGTGATGGAGTCAGCAGTGAGGCTTCTGGGAAGCTTCTTAAAGGAGACATCCTGACAGGTACCAGGTGGATGTTGCCCTTGTCCTTTGCCCTTCTTCCTGGTATATAGATCAGGGAGCCATGTTGCCATCTCTTGTATTTGGCAGAAGGTAGTTGCGATCACACATTCAACATGTAACACAAGATGCTCTCAAGCTTGCAGCAGTCCCGCCTCAGCCTCCTGAGTGCTAGCACACAGGCCTGCACCACCAAGCCTGCTCTACCTAGTCTCTCACCTCAGATTCAAAGTCACATGTTAGCTATAAAAGAAATTGAAAGAGCCTGGAACCTGACTGCATTGTAAAGATGCTACCTACCACTTGGAGATCATGTCGAAATCTGGTCCCCAGGGTGCTGGAGTGTGGAGTGAGTGGTCATTAGGATTAATTCCTTTTTCAAGGCTCTGGGTAACTTACCAAGAGAACAGTTAGAAATGGAGACCACCCCATGTTTTATCTTACCTGCACATTCCTGTTTATGTTTGTACCATGCTATGATATTTTGTAAGGCCCAAACCATATGTAGCCTCCTGGTCTTTGACATCTAGCCTTATGATCTGGCTGGGCAGTGGTGGTACAGGCCTTTAGTCCCAGCACTCAGAAGACAGAGGCAGGCAGATCTCTGAGTTCGTGGCCAGCCTGGTCTCCAGAGCTAGTTCCAGGACAGCCAGGGCTCCACAGAGAAACCCTGTCTAGGAAAACAAACAAACAACAAAACAAAAAACAAGAATCGTGATTTGAATCAAATTCTTTCTTTTATAAATTACCCAGTCTCATGTATTCTGTTATAGCAACGGAGTATGTCTTGAGTCTCCCGCTTTGGCAGAAGAGCACAGATCTGTTCAGTTATGCCACTCCCCATCACCCCCACACCCCATGGCTGGCAGAAGGCAACCTGACTTCTGCTGCCCTGTAACAGAGCACTCTGATAGATAGCCAAAGAGCTGAGTCCAAGTCCTGGCTCTAGACCTGAGTCATTAGTGTGGGACCTTAGACAAACGTCCAGGACCTCTGAGCCTCATTTCCTTATCTGGGAAAGTGGAAGTGATGGACTGGGGCTGTAGCTCGGGTGTCAGAGAACTTGCCTAGCGTGCCTGAAGACTGGCATTATTAGATCTGTAGCAATAAATAAATATATTTAGCTGGATATGGTGGCATACACCTGCAGTTGCTGCACTTGGGACAAGGCAAGAGCGATCTCAAGCTTCAGGCCAGCCTAAGCTACACACAAGACCCTATCTCATACGAGGAAAGCCAAGGGTAGAGACCAGCCCCTGGTCTCAGCTTTCATCTGTGTAGCTGTTGGGGTTGGGGGAGGGAGGGGGCAGAAATACCAGGCATAGGCTTCCCTTGTACTGTGTGCAGGTTTCCCGTGCACCGCCATGATGTCAGAAAGAGAAGGATTGAGAATTCCTCCTGATGTACTGTTATATCAAAGGACAAAAGAGCTAAGGTACTCAAAGGCACTTAGTGCTGGGGCAAGAAGGATGTCATACATGGATGTCACAGTTGGGGATCAAAGGGAGCCAATGTCAGAAATGTCTCTGCTGTCCCTGGTGGCAGGTGGACTCTGAGTCGTGTGTAAAGAAGAAATGCTGGTGCCCAAAGACCTAGTGGGATGAGACTAGGAGGCCTGCATGGACCAATGATAGCACAGAGGTCAGCTGCTCCTGGGAAACATGCCCTTGGCTCAGCCACTGCCAAAGAGGAAGAGCAAGAGAACCCGAAATGTCTGAATGTTCGCCTCAGTGAAGTGAAGCTAACTAACCCAGTGGAGCCTGCTTAAAGCCTTAATAACCATATCAAGTCTTCTCGTGCCTCCAAGAAGCAGCAACAGTCTTAGGATATCTGAAAGCAGCTTTAGGAATTAAAATTATCACCCTTCTACATCTATGGGTCCTGCGTCTGTGGATTCAACCAACAGTGGATTGAAAGTATTTGAAAATAATTACATCTGTGCTGAACATAAACAGATGTTGTCCCTTGCCATCACCCCCTTATATGCAATGACCTCTGTGCGCTGCAGTCACATCAAATTAGGTATTCAAGAGACGGTCTGAAGCAAGGAGACTTTGTGTGGATTCCATGCAGACACTATGTCATGTTATACAGGGGAATTGATCATTCACAGGTTTGAATATCAATGGGTTTTTGGAACTAATCCATTTCAAATGCCAAAGGGCACTGTGTCTGTGTGCCTTCAACATGGTATGCAGACAGCCATACTTTGCCCATAGCCACAGAAGGGTTAATGTCAGTGAGCACAGGGAAGGCAGACAGAGCCCGCAGGGAACTAGATACTCCTGCTGAGCTGGGACAGGTGCTAGAGCTAGCTACCTGGAGCTGAGGGAAGAAAAGCTGGTCCTGCAAGTAAAGTACAATAGGCAGAGACTCAACAGGTGGTAGGTAGACCCGCGCTGGGTGTAGGAGAGTTGCTTCAGTAACAGGTGGGTGGGTGGAGTGGCCCAGCTCTCCTGCTCCGGAGACAGACGTCAGCAGGTGGCTGGGGTGGAGCCCCACCCCCCAGAGCTCACATGTGGGACAGACAGCAGAGTCAGTGCCACACAGAAAGATGCAAGAGAATGTGGAGTTAGGGTCCTCAGGAGCAAAGAATCGGGACAGGTGATCAAGACAAAGATATAGGCATGGCCTAGATTTCCAGGAAATGGCCTCCAGGAGACATTTGGTTCAGTGGACAGACTTGGGACCGACAGCTCATGGAACAATGTTTCACCAGACCCTGCTCAAGACTCCTGGCCCAGGGAAGGATGGACCCCAGCACTGGACACAAGGGTAAGTGTGTCCAGGACAGGTCTATGTGCAGCTGGAGGGGGAGGGACAAAGAGAAATAGAACAGTGTCTGGGAGAACCCGAAGGAAGGTGACATCAGCAGTCCAGAGATCATTAAAAGCTACATTCGTGGACTGCAGCTGGCAATTAGTGTTCCCCCATCCCCACCCCAAACACACACATAATCCAAGGGCTTTCCTGCCTTTTCCTCAGCAGAGAGAGCAGCAGTCCCCACTTAGCTGTCAGAGATGTCTAAAAATATAGTATCAACAAGCATATACTGCACTTTTCACTATATGGAACACCAACAATTAAGTTTTATTTATAAAATAGGTACAACAAGACATTAAGGACAATATTTATGAATACATACTTACAACCATCACTGTAATAAAAAGCTATCCAATACTTGTGGACCACTTATTTCTACAATCTTTTATTTTATATTTGGACCACAGTTGGTCTCCAGGAAGTGAACTACAGAAGGTGAAACCACAGATAAGGGGGAATTACCACGAGGACTGACAGTGCTCCGGTGAGTCAAGGCTCTGGTCTCTGACGTCACAGTTCCTAACAGGAGCAACTTCCAACAGGGAAGATTTATCTTGGCTGTAGTTTCTGAGAGTTTAAGACCACTACAGCCAGGCAAGCACAGTGGGAGAGCTCAGTTGGTGGTGATGAAAGAACATGGCAGTAGCTGTTTGTATAACCAGAATTAGAACAGGCACCAGGTACCAGATACAACCTTCAAAGACCCACCCCTAGTGACCCAGGCCCCAGCCATCCCCAGAGTTCCCCAGCCTCCCTCAATAGCAGCACCATTTGCCGAATAAGTGTTCAAAACATGAGCCTGCAGAAACATTTACATTTCTTCCCCCACCCCGAACTATGTAGCTCTGGCTGTCCTGGAACTCACTCTGTAGACTAAGCTGGCCTCGAACTCACAGAGATCCACTTGCCTCTGCCTCCCGAGTGCTGAAATTAAAGGTGTGCACCACTATGACATTTCCATTTCAAACCATAATGATTTGCAATCTAGCTGAAAGCCAGTCATAAGTACAAGCTCTAGTCCCCTACTCAGTGAGGGCTTTATCCTGTGTCAAATGTGCCTGTGCTCTCAGGGTTGGACTCACCCAGCCCTGTCCCTTGGGGTTATTTACTTGGAGGCAGCAGGAGGCAGGAGACTGCAGGAGACTGCAGGAGACTGCAGGGAGGGATGTCTGGTGAATAGAGGGCTGCTAATTCCTGAGCAATGTGCCTCTTGTTAGCAGTTAGGCCAGGCCTGGATCAATAAGCCTCCCTCATCTCCAGAAATGCTTTCAGGAGAGAGGAACACAGATGGTTTTCCAGGGTGAGGGACAAGGGACCAAGCCTAGTGACCCCCCCCCCCCAACATACCATCCTGTTAGTCTAGAAGCTCTTACTTCTTAAGATCACCATCCTGTGAGGGAAGCCCACCGCCCTGGAAGCCAGGTATCTGGGTCTGTACTGTGCATGGCTTCAGAAGTGGAGGGGGCTGTACCGAGGCTTTGTTAGACTGGGGGATAGCGTTGCTCAGCAGCATGGGGACTC
>CABHPQ010170267.1:12010-24839 GCA_902168405.1 Peromyscus aztecus
CAGTACAACAAGGAGAGGACAGAAGACTGTCAAGTGTTCATCCATGGTTAGGGAAACTACACTGTCAGTACATTTCAGTGGAAAGCTTTTTTTTTTTTTTAAAGATTTTATTTATTTATTATGTATACAGTGTTCTGTTTGCATGTATCCTTGCAGGCCAGAAGAGGGAGCCAGATCTCTTTACAGATGGTTGTGAGCCACCATATGGGTGCTGGGAATTGAACTCAGGACCTCTGGAAGAACAGCCAGTGTTCTTAACCTCTGAGCCATCTCTCCAGCCCCTCAGTGGAAAGCTTTTACAGCCTCTAGGAAACTGAGACCTGCGATTGGATCAGAAAAACCCAGTCAGCCCTTGGCAGCATAAGTCATGGTCTCAGGCCTGGAACTTCACTCCCAGACTATGTATGACTCATGATTATTTTCGACCCCCTCTCAAAAAGGTGGGGAGACTCCTCTCATGAACTAGGTCCTTGAAAGCCTTCCCTGAGATGGCACAGTTGGCAAAAACGTGTTGTTCTGGGTGTATCTTGTCCTCCTGGTGGCCTTCTAACCCTCAGCCTGCAAGAAAAAGTTGGTCAGGGGCAGAGGCTCAGTGGCCAAAGGGTTGCCTAGCCAAGACCCCATGCTTGAACACTCAACCCAGGGGAAACTAAAACGAAACACAAAAACAGACTTTTGAGCCCAGCAGCTCTTTCCCTCAGCCATTGTTTGGTCTCTGTCAAGTGAGGGGAGAAAATCTTGCATTGCCTAGTTGTGATCCACTATTCTAGCTGTTCCTTTGGCTGTTACAGTGCCCTGAAGTGTATGGGCTTCCCAGTTTCCAGAGCCCGAGAATCGAGACTCTTACCTTATATGGAAAAAGGGTAATTGTAGATGTAATAAGTTAAAATTAAGGCCTTGGGGTAAGCCCTGATCTAGCATGACTGACGTTCTTGGAAGAGAGAATATGGACATGGAGACAGGTGTGCAGTGAGGAATAATGATGCCAGAGGCACAGAGGGAAGATGGCCTTCCATGAACCCCCAACTGCTTGATCCCAAACTGTAGTTTCTGGAATACCCACCCATAAATGAGTTTCTGTTGGCTAGGCGGTGGTGGCTCATGCCTTTAATCCCAGCACTCAGGAGGCAGAGCCAGGCGGATCTCTGTGAGTTCGAGGCTAGCCTGGTCTATAGAGTGAGATCCAGGACAGGCACCAAAACTACACAGAGAAACTCTGTCTTGAAAAAACAAAACAAAAAAATGAGTTTTTGTTGTTTAAAGCTCTGGGTTTGTGATACGTTCTTGAGGCAATCTTCAAAAATTGTTTTTTCCTCTTCACTTTCTTTTTTGTTTGTTGTTTGTTTTTGGCATTTTGTTTGGTTTTTATTTTGAGACAGGGTCTCACTCTGTAACCCAGGCAGGCTTTGAACTCTAGGCAATCCTCTTGCCTCAGCTTTTGGTGTTGAGATTTCAGGTGTGCATCACCATGCTTAACTCCTGATTTGCAATAATTAGGTTCAGAGAAATACAACAATTTTAAATATCTGTATTTTTTTTAAAGTTGAAAATTATATTTGTTTAGGACTAAAATAATCTAGGAGGACTTCAGTTCCTCTTAGGAAAAAAAAATTCATCTCTCAGAGATTGACATTACACCAAGTGTGATGCAAACATCTGTAATCCAGAACCAGGGAGGCCGAGGCTGGAAGAGTGTGAGTTTGAGTCTAGTCTGAGATAAATGACATGTTTGAGGCAATTCTGGGCTCCATAGCAAAACTCTGTCTCAAAAAATGAAAAATGCTTTAAAAAAAATTTAAGATAAAATTACACAGTGTGCTTCACTTTCTGTTTCATACTCAACAGTATTTTTAGATTGAATTTGTTTTCCCCAACTAGGAGCTGCTGCTAGCCCTGAGAATTAGTGCTGGTTCAAGTACCACAATGAAATTCTAAAGATACTGAGAGGGACTCCTGAGAGGGACCCCACCCCCACACTCCCCGCACAGCTTAGCATCCTCTGCAGTGATGGATTTGCCTGACCAGTTTATGAGTCCCACAAAAGCTTGCAAATCTACCATGATGAAGAAGAAAGGACCCTGCTTGTTAGACAGAGTTTTTGATCTATAGAAAACAAAGTATTCACTTTCCTGAACATAATTCAAAGGTTCTTGGTTGGGTTTTTAAAGGGGTCAACCTCAGAACTGATTCAGGACACTGAGCTTGGTAGGGCAGCTGCAGCAGACAGTTTTTCTAAGTAAATTGTTTTTGTTTTTGCTGTTGTTGTTGCTGTTGCTGTTGTTGCTGTTGTTTTGAGGGTGATGGGGCTGGTACTGGCATGGAAACCAGTTTGGCAAATACTCTATCACCAAGTTACACCTAGGCATTAAGTAGATGGTTTTGTTGGTTTAGGTTTGTTTTTTTGTTTTGTTGTTATTTTTGTTAGTGGTGGAGCTAGTACCAGGGAGGGAAACAAGCTTGGCAAGTACTCTACCACCTTGTTTGGTTTGGTTTTAGTGCTTTTTTTTTTTTTTTTTTTTTTTGGTTTGTCTGAGACAGGGAGTCACTGGTTAGGTTGCTCTTGAATTTATGGAAATCCTCCTGCCTCAGCCCTTCCAAGTACTGGGGTTGTTAACAGGAAGTTATTTATCTGAATTTTTGAAGGGTTTCATTGTCAGGCCAGGACTTCCATTACTGATTTGTAACTAAAAAATAATTGGAGGAAAGAATTAGAGCATTTCCAGAACTGTAGGGTAAGTTCTGGACTTCCCAAAGCAAAGTTGGTGGGCTCAGGACTGGGAACCATAGAGGAGTGCTGGCTAGTTTTAGGTCAACTTGACAAAACCCAGAGTCATCTTAAAGGAGGGGACCTCAACGGAGGAAATGCCTCTATGCAATCTGGCTATCGGGCATTTTCTTAGGTGGTGATTGATGGGGAGGGCCCAGTCCATGGTGAGTGGTGCCATCTCTACACTGGTGGTCCTAGGTCCCATAAGAAAGCAGACTGAAGGAGGCATGAGGAGCAAGCTGGTAAGCAGCACTCCTCTATGGTCTCTGCCTCCAGGTTCCTGGCCCATTTGAGTCCCTGTCCTGACTTCAATGATGTGGAAGTGAAAGCCAAATAAACTCTTTCCTCTCCAACTTACGTTTGGTCATGGTGTTCCATCACAGTGATGGTAACTTGATAAAAATAGTGACTTGATAAAAATGTATTAATCCTATTGCCTCCTGGGCCGCAGAACCCAACCAACTAGCTGGTTGGAGATAACCGGTGGAGACCTGATTTCTACTGAAAGGTATTGATTAGGGCTTTCATTCACAACTGTGGCATTGAGATTATGCTGGAAGACTTTGCCAGGGTCTTTGAATGAAATATAAAGCTTGACCCTTTTAGGGAAAAGAAACATGTCCAGAGAAAGTTGCCAGCACTGCCCTTTCTATGTGTCCCTCTAACTGGGCTCATTTGAGGACTCAGAGGACACAGTGACCTGTTATCAAGCCTAGGTAAGAAGGGGTAGGGTAGAGGCAAGTGTGTGAAGAGCAGCTCTGTGAGTCTATCCCTGCCTGGAATGGGCCAACAGCTCCCTTTTCCTGTAGCACAAATTGTTAGAAGGTCTTATTAATAAAAACAAACCCAGAGTCAGATATTGGAGTGAATGCTGAAAGATCAGAGAAACAGAACCAGCCACAGCTAACCTCATCTCACCAATTCCTCAGTTGATCTCGTTTCCTCAAACTGGAAGCCTCTATGTTCTCATCCGAATGGATCTCAGCTGAACTGCTGCTCAAAAGCCAAAAAGCTTAACAGGTCAAAAGCTTCTAGTTTCTGGTTTTCACGCCTTATATATCTTTCTGCTTCCCGCCATCACATCCTGGGATTAAAGGCGTGTGTCACCATGCCTGGCTGTTTCCAGTGTGGCTTTGAACTCACAGAGATCCAGATGGATCTCTGCCTCCAGAATGCTAGGATTAAAGGTGTGTGTGTCACCATTTTCTAGCCTCTATGTCTATCTAGTGGCTGTTCTGTTCTCTGATCCCAGATAAGTTTATTAAGGTGCACAATATATTGGGGGGACACAATATCACCACATTTCTCCTTTTTTGTCTAAGATTTAAAAAAGCTTAGAACTAATACAAGAAAAACTATATGCAATAAGTATATACAATATATACAGTCAAGAATTACATTAACAATGTCTAGTCCATTAACATTTGACAGATTCAGATAAAAAATTTCATGACATCCTATTTAAAACAAGTAGTTCCTTTTTAAAAGTAGATTCAATAATCTCCCCTTTTATCTTCTCATATCCATATTCTCCTTTTTTCTGAGTAGATCCAAAAAATCTACTTTTTATTTTATCATTCCTATATTTTCCTTCCTCCCTTCCTCCCTTCCTTCCTTCCTTCCTTCCTTCCTTCCTTCCTTCCTTTCTTCCTTTCTTCCTTTCTTCCTTCTTTCCTTCCTTGCCTCTTCCTTTTCTTTTTCTTTTATCATGCATGAGTGATATATGCATGTTTACATATTGTTGTTGTTGATGGTGGTGGTGGTGGTGGTGGTAGTGGTGTGTGTGTGTGTGTGTGTGTGTGTGTGTGTGTGTGTGTGTGTACAAATGTGTAGGCCAGAGATCAATGTTGGGTGTCTTCTTCTATATCTCTAATGGTAGTTTGAATAAAAATGGCCCCCATTGGCCTATAGAGAGTGGCACTATTAGAAGATGTGACCTTGTTGGAGTATGTGTGGATTTGTTGGAGGAAATGTGTCACTGTGGGGGTGGGCTTTGAGGTTTCAAATGCTCAAGCCAGGTCTACTGGCTCACTGTCTCTTCCTGCTGCCCTTGGATCCAGATGTAGAATTCTCTGGCTACTTCTCCAGCACCATGTCTGCTGGCATGCCACCATGTCCCACCATGATGATAATGGACTAAATCTCTGAACTTTAATCCAGCCCCAATTAAATGTTTTCCTTTATAAGAGTTGCAATGGTCATGGTGTCTCTTCACAGCAATAGGAACCATAACTAAGACATCTCCCCATCTTTTAAACCCCCAGAACTGAGAACCAAACCCAGAGCCTTGTGCTTCCTAGGCAAGTACTCTACCACTGAGCTAACTCTCCAGCCCCTCCACCTTATTTTTTGAATCAGAGTCTCTTACTGAACCTGGAGCACACCGATATGGCTAGACTGTCTGGCTGGTGAGCCCTGACTTAAGCATGTCTTTGCCTCTGCCCTCAGCACTGGGGTTACAGACATGCCACATTTTGTGTGGGTGGTGTGGATTTGAACCGGAGTCTTCATGCTTGTTCAGCAAATGCTTTACACATGGAGCCATTTCCCAGTTCTTTTCTTCTCTCCTCCTTTGCTGTGCTAGACATTAATTCCAGAAATAAGGCAAGTGCTTTACTGAGCACGCTTGTGATTGTTCTTGCTTTCATGGAGGCAAGTCTACCAGGAAATGATGAGCTTCCATTTAAAGACAGGAACTGATGCTTACACTTGCTAAGGTGATAGATACAGAAACATGCATCTTCTGATCTACAAAGCTTTAGAAAGAGAAGAAAAATGCATAGGCCTCTGTTATAATCCACATAGATAAACACAATTTGAAAATAACTTCTAGAACATTTGTATGTATGATGTCATTCTGGAAAGTCAGCAGAAATTTTTAATAATTGCCCCAAACTTTCTTTCTTGTCACAAGTATTTTTTAAAAAACATTATGTTGTACATTTAATTAGTATGTATTTTTGTCCCTGGAAGTTTTCCACTGTGCTTGGCTGGCTGCATTCTGTATGCCCTAACCTGCTATAGCGCTTACATTTCACACACACACACTCACACACACACACACACACACACACACACACACACAGAGAGAGAGAGAGAGAGAGAGAGAGAGAGAGAGAAGCAAAGAGAGAGAGAGTCATAACCTCTCCTCTCATTTTGAGCATCCGTACAGTTTCTAGTCTTAAAAGACTATATCCAGACACTGAATGTTTTTGTCCTAGAAGAATGACTCATTTCACATGCCAGTAGGAAGGGCATGTTTTGGGATTCTTGGTGTGTGTCAGTGACTCCTGTCCCTAAAGATTTCCAGAGCAATCCTCACTGCCACGGGAGACAGAGAGCCCTGAGAAGGGAGTCGGAGGAGACGCAGGGCAGCAGGGCTGGACTCTGGGCTGTGCACGGGGCCACCACAGGCTCAGCCAGCTCCTCCATCTGTGGCATTTTCTCTGCCTCAGTCTCAGCCACATCAACCCACCCCACTTAGCCGTGGCATTTTTAAGTTGTAGTAAATACACATAATGTAATTTATCATCATGGCCATTTTAAGTGCAGAAATACACTTACAGAGTTCAGTGCCCATCATCACCGTCCATTGTCTGAAATGCTATATCCACTAAATGCTTGATCCCGCCTCTTTCCCATGCAGGCTCCGGATGACTGCTGTTCCACTCTCCGGTCTGCGAAGTCACAAGGCATGTGTCTTTTGAAACTTGCTTGTCTCCTTTAACATAATGTCCTTAAGGTGGTAGCCTGTCAGAAGGTTCTTCTTCAATGATATTCTAACTGCCTGATGTTAGCTTTCTGTTGCTGTATCACATTCTCAAGATGATCAAGTATAAAGGGAAAAGGGACTGGGGCTCTGCTGGTACAGTGACTGCCTAGCATGTGTGAAGCCCTGAGCTCAATATCCAACACTAGAAAAAACAAACAAACAAACAAACAAAAAACAGGCTTGCTTCTAGCAGGGCTCTGAAACCAACCCTTTAACATACAGGCCTTTGGAGGAACACTTCTGACCCAGCCTTTAGTATACA
The DNA here is from genome assembly GCA_902168405.1 of Peromyscus aztecus. Taxonomy (NCBI): domain Eukaryota; kingdom Metazoa; phylum Chordata; class Mammalia; order Rodentia; family Cricetidae; genus Peromyscus; species Peromyscus aztecus. Next base: position 18,812 of record CABHPQ010170267.1, read on the forward strand.
AGTATTTTATTGCTGCATCTGTCTGTCCATGGCTATTTGAGTTCCTTCTATCTGTTAGCTACTGTTAGAATGCATGAGTGGGTCCAAACACTGGGTCAAGACCCTGCTTTCAAGTCTTTACATTTTTTTATTGTGTGTGTGCATATGTCTTTACCATGGCATACATGTAGGGGACAGAGGACAACTTACAGACATTCCCTTTTTCTACTACATGGGGCCTGGGGATCCAACTCAAGTGATCAAGGTTGGAGGCAGGCACCCATACCAGCTGAATTCTGGCTTTTTGTGAAATATCCCCAGAACTGCTGAATCATGTGGTTGCCCACCTTTTAAAATAATAAAGCCTTATATTTGCTGTCGTATTCCTTTGCCCAGAATGAAGCATGCCTTTTCACTGTGTATGTTTTTTAATTAGGGTCATCACTACTGCATAAGGGCTCAGAAAATAAACTTAAAAGGGTCTGAGGGAATCTGCATCACCGTTACCTTTATTCTGAACCCAGTTACTTCTGTGTTCAGTTTTACAGAGTAAGACTTTGTTTTTCCTCAGACATGAGTGCATTATATCAGAGTACAAATTGAAAGCTAGAGTTAAAAGCAAACTAGCTGGCTATCTTAGTTTGTTTCTGTTGCTGTAACAAAATACCGGAGACTGGGTACTCTATAAAGAAAAGACATTTATGTGGAGACTAACTTTGTGGCCCCCACATGCTCAGCTTTGGTGAAGCCCTTGACTGCCTCTCATCATGGTGAACAACATAATAGTGAGAAAAGTTGGCCTCCTGCCCAGTCTCGGGTATTTTGTTATAGCAGCAGAAAATAGCCTGCTACAACTAGCCCCTTCTCTCTGCTTCCTCCTCCAAAGCTGTTTCAGCTTCTGTCCTATGCCTATCTTAAATGGATGCTGTTTTCCTTTCTTTGGTAAACCCCACCTAAAAATCTGAACTCTTGGAAATCTGATTTATACAACAATACTGATATTACATATTCTCATCTAACTGAACAGCCAAAGCAGTACCTAGTCCTTTGCTGATTCAGCATAGAACAAAAAGGTCAGGACCCAATTCCAGGCCTGGCTACCCCAACAGCAGTGGGGGGGCACTTTACCAGGCCTCCAGGATGGCAAGGGTTAACCTAAATCCTAGCTGGCCCTGTGGATCTCTCAACTATCCCCTCCCAGACTGCCTCAGTCACAACCATTTCTTCCTTTGGTCCTACACAACATGGAAACCCTCGCTGCCTCTTTGTTTATGGGTGGAGTTTACATTCCTTGAGGGCTAGTCACCATCAAATCAGAGCTCTCTCATGCGGCACACTGCTGGGAGCCCTTCCCGGTAGAGACACTCATGGAAACCATGAACAATAAACAAGTGACTCTCATGAAATCAACATCAAGGCCTGTGCCCTTCCTCACCACCCTGTCCTTCCTGCCTTCCTCAAGCTTCCCAGATCTCTCTCCACACCACTGGTAGACTAGAATTCTCTTGTTTCCATGTACTTCCTTATCCAAGTTGTTTGGTCCATGCTGCCAAAATGTCAAGAGCAAGACTGAATCAGAATCTTGCAGAGACTCTCAACTCTCCAACCAACCTCCCCTCATTTGTTTTTTCTTATGATAGAAAACCATTTGATGATATGGTCCCTCCCACCAAAATCAGTAAGATGTTAAACATGTCTAAGAGGGGCATTAACACACTAACTTTAAAAAAATCCTTAAAAAAATTGTACAGCTTAACATTTGGGTATTGCCCTTTCTAACAAATCACTTATAAAAGTATTCTAAGCATATTATTATAGCTTAATTAGGACCAACTATAAAGAATTCCTTCCGCTATAGGCAGGTTTATTATATAACCAAGATCCTATAGTCTTCTACACAATAGTTCCCCAGTAAATGCTAATTCAATAAACTAGACACAGTCATTTTTCCATGGCTTAGTTGTTTTCCAATGGTCTGTTTCACTGTTTGATCATTTTAATAAACCTTTCCAGCGTGATAAACACACCCCCCCCCCAATCAGGGTTGATTGACGGGTCATCTGAGACAATGCTTAGACAGATGACCAGAAGACCTTTACTTTTATTTTATGCTGAATGTATTCCCGTGCCATAAGTTTTTGTTCCGGTTTCTTCTGGGATACCTTTTTCTTCTGTGCAACCTCCTCTTCTGGCTTTGGAACAATTTGTTCCTTTTCAGTGAGGATCCTCTCTGTGTGGCAGGGGGAGCTCAGGGCTGGGTTAATCCAGCCATGAGCTCTGTAAGTCCGTCTGCGCATCTCAGGTGCTTCGTTCACCTGGATGTGTTCAACTAGAGAATCGACATCTAAACCCTTCAGTTCAGCATCACTCTCTGCGTTTTTAAGCACGTGCAGCAAGAATTCAGCACTCCTTTTAGGCTACCGGCCCTGTGTCCAGCTCCATTGTTTGGCCCGGGAGTACCTACCGACTCCACCATTATACCACCGGTAAGGCACACATGGCTTCTTTAAAGTGACATCTTTCAGACATTTGGTGGCTTTTCGGATATGCATACCCTTGATGGCCAAGGCAGTTTCACAGGTGTTCTTAAAGTGAACCCAAGATTTGAACCTCTTGATTTGCATGATTTTGTAGGGTTTTCTGGATCAAGAAAGGAATCAACCATCTTCACAGGTCACCTCAGGCCGCTTACAGGAAGAGCCCTCCTCTCATTTCTAAAGCCTCCGCTCAATCATATTAGATATCATGTCTGTGACACTGGTTATCTATGTGTGTGCACCAAGGATTTGTGTTTCTGCTTCAGGTCTGGTGTATTTCTGAAAGTATCATGCTGAGGAAAAAAAGCTGAGGTTGATTAATTCTTCAAAGATAGCCAGGGGGTTGAGTAGGACAGCACTGAGGTGTACCCTGGTGCTATGGCGTGGGTGTGGTTTGTTTTGAGTCGTGCATGGAAGGCCTTGTGTTCACTGTGGTGGTGTTAAGGTAGTGAGACCTTTAAGAACTAGGTTTAAACTGGGCCCAGTGGTGCTGTAATCCCAGCCACTTGGGAGACTGAGACAGGAAGATTGTCAGTTCAAAGCTCTCCTGAACTACAGAGTTCAAGGTTAGCTTGTGCAATTTAGTGGAATATAGCTCAGCAATGGGATACTTCCTAACGTGAGTGAAGTCCTATTTTCCATTGTAAGCATTGCAAAGGACAAGAGGAGGAGTCATTGTCTGGTGAGAGATACATGATTCGTTTAAGGATTATAGATGTGAGTGGATCATAGAATTCTTATGGTTATGGTGGTTTAAATGAGAATGGCCCCCATAGGCTCATGTGTATGAATGCTTGGTCCCAAGTTGGTAGAACTGTTTGGGAAGGATTAGAAGGTGTGGCCTTGTTGGAGGAGGCATGTCACTGGGAGTGAGCTTTGAGATTTTAAAAGACCACCCCATTCCCAGTTAGCTCTCTCTGTTTGAATCATGGTTCTTGTCTCAACATGTAAGATCTCAGCTACTGCTAAAGCACCATGTCTGCCTGCCTGCTACCATGCTTCCCACCACACTGGTCATGGACTCACCTTCTGAAGTCGTAAGCCCAATAAATTCTTCTATAAGTTTCCTTGGACACGGTGTCTTAGCATAGCAATAGAAAAGTAACTAAGACAACAGTACTCCGGTAAATTCTTGTGAGAGGGAGTTGTGAAGGGGGTAAGCCTAGATCCCTGCCTTTTTATTATATGGAAATATCAAACCAGAAAAGAAATAGATCCCACTTAGGTTTTTCAGTTACGTGATAACATGTAATGTCAGTGCCATCATGTAAGTATGATTTCTGAGAGTTTAAAGTGATAATTAGGGTTTACCAGAGAAGGAAACAGCATCAACTTATCTAGCAGAGGGTGCAGGACAGAAGCTGAAACCCTGGAACCCCCAGAGAAAACAGAGGTGCAGAGAGAAGGGCTGTCCTGCCTGTGCCCATCGGCTGTCACTTCATGCTGGTCACTACAGTGCTTTTCCATCTGCAGGGACCCGTTCTTCAGTGGGTCCAGAATGAAATGAAACAACACAGAACAGAGTGTCCAGCGGCATCTGCTGTTAGCACTATGTGACACCTTTTCGCTGTCCTCTATGTGTCTTTGGGTTTGTGGTGAAATTCCTGTGTGACTATGGTTGTGGTCAGAGGTTTGAGAAAGATCCTTACATTTTTTTTTTTTTTTGCCTCCAGAATCTTCCTGTTAAGTCATTGGGAATCTTGTATCTATGCTGGTTAATCTAAATTGTTGATTTGATGGATTGTGTGGGGGCTGACAAGCCCAAAATCTGTAGAACAGACCCCCAGTTGGAGACTCAGATGAATGTCAATTTTGAAGTCTTGATGCCCAGATCCTCTCCTTTGGGTACTGGCGATCTTTTAAGACCTTGAACTGACTGGATCGTGTCTACTTACATTATCAAAAGCCATTTACTTCAAGTCTGTAGGCTTAAACATTAATTCCATCTTTTTAAAAAACTGCTGGCAGCATCTTCCACGGTATTTAACTAAACCACTGAGCACGGTGGCTCCCTCAAGTTGACACACAAAGGCCATTGCAAGAGTCCCATTTGGGAGCTGGCAAGTCCTTATCTGAGCCTTTGCATGTCTGAGTCCATTCCTACAGTCATGCTGGGAAGAGATGGAATCCTCATTTTAAAGATGAGAATACAAACTCACATGGATTAGGAGACTTGTTCCAAATCACTCACCTTCAGAAACCAAGTCCAGATCATGACCTATGGGCCTCAGGTGCTTCCTGCAGTAGTTCTGGGAGGCCTACACTGTGAGGGGACAGGACTCCTTCAGCAGCCAGATGTTCAGACTGGTTGTGCCTGGTCTTTGAAAGCTAGGCAGCTCTCTGTTGGTGTATTTCTTTTCACCATGTTGAGGAAAGAACCCAGGTGTCTTAGTCACTTTCCTATTGTGATAAAACGCCCTGACCAAGGCAATTTATAAAAGAAAGTGTTTAATAGGGTTTACAGTTCCAGAGGGGTTGAGTCTGTAATATCAGAGCAAAGGCATGGCAGCAGGAGCAGCTGGGAGCTGGGATCTACAACCATGAGGCAGAGAAAGGGAGAACACGGGAATAGTGCAAGTCTTTGGAAACCTCAAAGCCCACCCCCAAGGACACACCTCCTCCAGCGAGGCCTCACCTCTAACTTCCCAAGCGCTTCAACAGCTGGGGACCAATTATTCAAACATATGAGCCTATGGAGACCAGTCTTATTCAAACCACAACGCCAGGGTTTTGCACATACTGGGCAAGCCCTTGCAGTGAACTGAATTCCAAGCCTCAACTAAGTTTCAATCCCGGTTCTGTCAACCTCGTACAGCTGAGGACCTGAAGCCGTTTGTGTAACTATTCCCCGCCCCCATTTCTCCACTATAAACATGAAGCTAACAATAAAATTTTCCCTGTAGGACAATTTGAACAATGAGAAGAAATTGCAACCTGGTAAATTACACCCCAAACAACAGCTCTGTGCTAGTAAAAACAGTTCGCAATGGCTCACACCAGTTCATTTGGGAGAAAATGAAAACAGCCATTTTTACAGTTCAGTCTGGCTTCAAGATCAACACTGGCCCCTGTGCTTATGTGCATTCATACTCAATTTTCCCGGATCCAGTTCCAAGGATTGAACCCAGGGCCTGTGCCCGCTAGGCAAGCTTCCTCTCTCTGAGCTGTATCCCTGCCTGCTGGCTCCTTTAATTGCTTTTCACAATTCGCTTTTTGTTCTGATTTTAGTTCTGCTTGCATTCCCAGAAGGTAACACTTCTTGTGAGTTTCCATTCTGTAGGAGAGTAGAATCTGAGCTCAGCTACCTTGACATTGACAGCTTCAAACATCAGCTGTGGCTCAGACCATGAGATGGAACCCATAGCCAATGCTGCTTGGGTCACCAAGAGCCTGAGACTAGATAGTCCAGGGACCTAGGGGAAAACCAAATAATACTGTTCTGCTAAAGGAACCTAGCAATAAAATCACACACACACACACACACACACACACACACACACACACACACACAC
>CABHPQ010170268.1:2202-18558 GCA_902168405.1 Peromyscus aztecus
TCTGGAACTCACTCTGTAGACCAGGCTAGCCTCGAACTCACAGAGATCTGCCTGGCTCTGCCTCCCGAGTGCTGGGATTAAAGGCGTGCGCCACCACCGCCCTGCTCCTCTTACTTTCGTTGAGTAATGTTTTGGGCTGTTTTTAGAGTATAGTGAGTAAAGGCATGTCTGTTTCCTTAGACATTATAGTATTAGTGCATTATAAATAAGACAGCAGGAGTTTAGGAGGCAGAAATGGGACATGTTGGTCAAACATGTTCTTGTTTGAGTACATTTTTATGTTGATAGTGCAAGTCACGATTCCTGTTTCTTTTTTTGCATTATAGCATCAAAATTTGGGACCTGGCTCAGCAGATGTCACTGAATTCATACCGAGGTAAGTATTCCTTCTTGATTGGTACTGACTGTAGTTATCTTTTATTTTCTCCTTTGGGATCTTTGAACTTTGTTTGGATAATAATAGCAAGTCTGTGTTCTCTTGGTAGCTTCTACTTACCCCCTACCTGCAGTCAGGTTCCATTATCTGCCACCTATATGTTTCTCTGTGTCCCTGTTTCTGTTGGTTTAACAGCCTTTTGACTACATGGGTGTTTACATTACTGTTTTTGCCTGTGAAACAACACTATGATTAAGGAAAAAGCATTTAGTTGAAGGCTGGCTTACAGTTTCAGTGGGTTAGTCCATGACCGTCATCATGAGGAGAATGGGGGCAAGCAAGCAGGCATGGTGCTGGAGCAGTAACTAAGCTTACATCCTCATTCATAAGCGTGTGGCAGAAAGATAGCAAGACTGGGCCTGGTGTGGACTTTTGAAACCTCAAAACCCACCCTCAGTGACACACCTCCTCCAAAAGGCCACACCTCCCAGTCTTTCCTAAATAGTCCACTAACTGGGAGCCAAACATTTGAAACCACAGTGGCCAACAGCCTCTGTCATCTTATACTTAGGGTTCATCAGATTCTCTTGAGTCTCCATTTGGTATGTCCCCTTCCTGTCCATCTCTTACATTCCATTTACCATCAGGCTTTAGCAGTAGCAGTAGATAGTTTCACTCATCTCTTCACCTGTAACCTTTGACTCTTTCCGTTCTTCATTGGTTTCTTGTAGCCTGCAGATCATGATTCCATTTTCTTGTCAGCATTCAAACTTTATTATGACAGTAAGCTGTGTACCAGCTTGGCCCAGACACAGTAGAGCCTTGTTCTCAGAGGATCAGCCCTGGGACTTGTGCATGTGTGTGAATGTGTGCCTGCATGTGGATGCCAGAGGTCTACTTTGGAGATACCTACTTTGTTTTTAGAGCCTGATTCTCTCACTAGGACGTGGAGCTCACAGATGAGGGGAGGCTGACCAGCCAGGGAGCTACAGGGTTCACTTGTCTCTGCCTCCCCAGAGCTGAGATTATAAGCAAGTGCCACCATACATGGCTTTTTACGTGGATTCCGGGGTTGAATTCAGGTCTTCATGCTGATGTGGGAAGCGCTTTACTGATTGAGCTGTCTCTCCTGCCCAAGACTTTTGAATTTTCACCTCTGTAAAACATTTTTCAGGGCATTTCATCACTTACTTTAATGTGCTTTCTACTTTGCTTCATTAACAGAACCAGCATTTGACTTTATTTTGGTAGCAGTTCTTCATGGTTTCTGAATTCATGAAGATGGATTCTAGTGCAGATAGAAGGACAGAGGGTGATTTAATACTTAAGACAGAACCATTTGAGTACTCTGGAAGGGCTGGTTAAATGACCTCAGTGATTTCTTCAGCCGCTAGCTAATTTGTAGCAGTGATTTTTTTTTTTCCATGTAGACCTCCTAAAAGAATTTAAAAGCTATACCCTCCCATACATTTTAACATTTTTTTTTTTGTTGTTTTTTTAGTTTTATTTTACAATACCATTCAGTTCTACATATCAGCCACGGATTCCCTTGTGCTCCCCCCTCCCACCCCCCTCCCCTTCCCCCACCCCTTCCCCATTCCCACCTCCTCCAGGGCAAAGCCTCCCCTGAGGACTGAGATCAACCTGGTAGACTCAGTCCAGGCAGAGCCAGTCCCCTCCTCCCAGGCCGAGCCAAGTGACCCTGCATAAGCCCCAGGTTTCAAAGAACCAACTCATGCACTGAGCACAGGACCCGGTCCCACTGCCTGGATGCCTCCCAAACAGATCAAGCCAATCAACTGTCTCACCCATTCAGAGGGCCTGCTCCAGTTGGGGGCCCCTCAGCCATTGGTTCATAGTTCATGTGTTTCCATTCATTTGGCTGTTTGTCCCTGTGCTTTATCCAACCTTGGTCTCAACAATTCTCGCTCATATAGACCCTCGTTAATGAAAAGATTTAAGTAGGCAAGTGAGATGGCTTGGTGGGAGACCTGTGTTTGGTCTTTGGATTCCATTGATGGAGGAACAGAACTGACTCCTGCAAGCTGTCCTTGGATCTCCATGTATGTGCTGTGGCACATATGCACACATACACAATTAATAGATGACTATTTCTAAAAAGTTAGGTAGTTGCCAAGAAGTTAATTTTTTGTCATATCATTGTTACACATTTTTTTCTAAGCATGTGTTTTTCAGTGTCAGTAACCTACTCATAGAAACTATTTACAAATAGCCTAATGACGAAACCTAATTGATACTGTTAGCAGCATTAGATTTCACTTTCTTTTAGAAAAAGGCCCAGCTTGGTTTATTAATTCAGATAAGCTAATTGGTTATGTTCTTATGACAACAACCATTTCGTTTTCCAGTTTTCACTGTTAGAAACAGAAAGGCAAGTCACAGAGCTGCCCTTGTATTTGTGGGGTGACTGAGACAGGGTCAGTCCCTTCACTGAGTTCTCCCAAGAGCCTTTTGCTCTTTGGCTCTTAGATTGGGAGCCTTAGGTTTTCAGGCTGGAAGGTACATGTTCCACCTATAAAGTGGGAGAAAGATGATGGGAAAGCAGATCAGAAAACTCACTTTGCTTAAAACGTAGCACCAGAACTCTCAAGTTTTTCTGTACTACTTAGAGGTCTGTGTCTCTGTTATAGAAACTGTTATAGAACTAGTTAGCCTCTTCCTTTGAAACATCCATATTGCAAACTCCTTCTCTGTTCTTTCTAAGATTGTAATTGGACTTCATCATCTCTACTAGTTCATTATTTTCCCTCAGCCTTTCAGGTTTTTTAACTATCAACTTTTCCTCTGGTGGTTGTTTTGGTTTATAATCTGTCATAATATTTATTAAGTTATATGATGGAAGCAGACCTACTTCTTAGAGTCTCTTTTCTCTGCCATGTTTCTCCTTTACAGCTCATGCTGGACAGGTCACCTGTGTTGCTGCCTCTCCCCACAAGGACTCTGTGTTTCTTTCATGCAGTGAGGTGAGATCCAGTCTCTTCTTTCCAACCACAGCTGAACTTTAATAGGCCCAAATCCTATTAAATCTCCAGTGTGGAGACTGGCCAGCAGCTGTTCTTTTGGATTATGGAACGCTTTTTCTGTTCCTCTTCCTAGGACAGTCGAATTTTGCTCTGGGATACCCGCTGTCCTAAGCCAGCATCACAGATGGGTGAGTCTGAGACCAGGGATGAGGAGAAAGTGGTAATAGGAACCACTTGGAAGAGGCTTTGTTTGCCCAGAGTCAGAGCAGAGTTGCCAGGTGCCCACCCTCTGTGACATCATTTTCAGTGTCACTGATGCTCTGCTGCCTAGTGCAGTGAGTACCAAGAGGAAGGACTAGTGTCAAACAGACAGAGGGCTGGAGTTATGCTATAGTTCTATGCTATAGTTCGTGTTTTAAATGTATACCCCAAATGACAGGAGACTGATGGATTGATGTAGGTTGTGAGGCTCGGGGATGAGGACAGGCATGATTGCCATAGCAGTATTTAAGAAACCCAGTGAAAGTGTTCCCAGGACTTTGTGAATTCTTTTGAAAAACTGCTTCTTCTAGGTTGTGGCTTTTGTTTCAAACCTCCCTTTTCTCCTTTCTAGGCTGCAATGCCTCTGGCTACCTTCCTACCTCCCTGGCTTGGCATCCTCAGCAGAGTGAAGTCTTTGTCTTTGGTAAGGCAGCATGACATGCTGACCGGGAACGGGGAGGGTGGGAAAATGCTCCCTGCACGGTGTACATGCTCTTGTCAGTACACCTAGGCACTACGTGAATTATGCCAGTTTTGTTTAGCTTTGGAGAACATATTTTTTTCCTAGTGGGTTTGATTCCTCATTGTTCCAGCTCCCCTATTCTAAGCATGGTTAGTGACTGCACATGGTAACAGCTTGTAGTTAAAGTAATAACTTTATCCAGTAATTGTCACAGCCACACAGTGACTTACTGATTCTGCCTTACTGAAGGAAACTGGTGCTCAGGGTGGTGCTTGTCCATATATCTTGAGGGACTAAGATTCATTCAAATCCAGGTCTGGCTGATAACAAAGCCTATGTGGGTTTGTTGTTTTTTTCTCTCCTAAGACAGGGTCTTTCTGTGTAGCTCTTGCTGCCCTGGAACTTGGTATGTAGACCAGGCTGGCCTTGAACTCAGGGAGATCATCCTGCCTCTTCCTCCTGAATGCTAGGATTAAAGGCATGCTTGACCATGCCCAGCCTGAAGTGTATGTTCTTCTTAACTACTGTGACTGCTGTTTCTTCTACAGGTGATGAGAATGGATCTGTCTCCCTTGTGGACACCAAGAATGCAAGCTGTACCCTCAGCTCAGCTGTACATTCCCAGTGTGTCACTAGATTGGTATTCTCTCCACACAGGTACTGTCACCAAGGACCTGGAAGGGATGGGTGGGGACTCTGGTGAAGGAGTAGGAATGGAGTGATAAGGGATGTGTCTATTAGCAAAGCATTAGCTGGTTACATTGTTCCTTAGATGGTACAGTGCTCTAGCTTGGTTTTCCTAAGCTAGTCAATGTAGTCCTTATTAGGGGTTGTATAGGCTGAAATGTGATCTCATTCCTGTTCAACACAGCTTGATTAACAATGTAGACTTCTGGCACCATGTGGTTGAGGAGTCTGGTTCTGGGTAATTGCTAATGTAGAGAGGGACCCATTGGGGTAGTTGGTTGCCAGGATGGTTTCTTTGAGCATGGACTCTGTTCAATTTCCTTGTCTTTCTTTGGAATTGTAATGGCAACAAGACGTTAACCTGAACTGCGTACCAGGCTGCCTTCTCACTTGGCTCAGTTTATGGTGGGGTTGGAGCTGCCCCAGTCAGATTTTGGTTGTGGAATCTGTGGGCTTTATCTTCTCTTCCCTTTGTGCCCTCTCCTAGTGTTCCCTTTCTGGCCTCTCTCAGTGAAGACTGCTCACTTGCTGTGCTGGATTCAAGCCTTTCTGAGGTGTAAGTTTGAAGTAGAATCCCATGGTCAGGAATCGGGGATCAAGACCAATGGGCAAGCAGGTCTGTTTTCTCTTCAGGAACATGCATGCAGAATTCTTCCTTTGTTGAGTCTGGAAAAATGGCTCAGCAGTTAAGACCACTTCCTTTTGTTCCTAGCATCCACATCATTCTGCTCACAGCTATATGCCACTCCATATAGAAAGCATATGATGCCTCTGGCTTCTGTGGGCATCTGCACTCAGGTGCACATGCTCACTTACACATTATTAAAAATAAAAACAAATAGAAGAAATTTCTCAACAACCACCCCTACCCCACCAAGAGTTCTCTCCATTTGTGTCTATGTGTCTGCAGAGACTGAGCACTGGAAGCAGTCTGATTGTAGGCTAAGTCTAGCTAGCATTCCAGCTTCAGGTAGGGAACCACTTTGGTAGCGTAAAAGGCACTGGAAGGAAGACCTGGGTGTACATCTTCCTTTGCTATGATTTCCTGCTTGGTTGTAGATAGATATATCCACTTCCTTGCTCTGCCCACCATTTCTTTAGACTGCATTGGATGATTGAACTTCCACTGTCTGGTCATGAGGCTGTACAGTGGTGAAATGTTAGGTTTTCTTTCTGTCTTATCACTTGGGTTTTTGTCTTGTCTCTTACCACACCCCATTTCAACCCCCTTTGTTCTAGGTTTAGAAGTCGAGCCCACAGAGACTTCGTGAGAGATGCTACGTGGTCTCCACTCAACCACTCTCTCCTTACCACAGTTGGCTGGGACCATCAAGTCATCCACCATGTTGTGCCCTTAGAGCCTCTCCCAGCCCCTGGACCTGAGAAGGTAGTGTTGTGGAACGGAAGGCATTCAAAAAAAAAAAAACAAGCCCTCCACCCGCAAGAATCTACTTGCTTGCCCCTGCCTTCTGATTGTGAGAGCACAGGAGCCTTGTAGAGCATGTTTACTCCCTAGTCCCGTGCAGTAAATAGGCAGAATCTCAGCCTCAGGGAGGCTGTATCCCATAGTGACTAGGAGGAAAAACTTCCTTTATAAATGGATGTATGTGTGAGAGCACATGTGTATGAGTGTATTGAGTAGTTTGGGGTGGGGGAAATTATCCTTCAGCTTTCCCAAAGCAATGTTCTGTATTCCCCACAAAGTGACCAGAGGGTTTTATGCTCCCCAAGTCCAAGAATTGGCTATTTTGTTTGGCATATGGAATGTGGGTATCCCTAGATTCGTGGGAGTAGTTCTGCTACTCAGATAGGGTAACTTATTTTTATATAGAGTTTAATTCATTATTATGGGAAATACTTCCATTCACAAAAGTCCAGCCCACTGTACCTTGATAGGACACAGGAAATGCTACAAATCCCTGTTAAGCCGAATCAAATCCATTTTCTGGATAAATAAATTTGGCTGTTGCAATGTAGTCCTTGCTCACCCTGTGCCCTCCTCGTTGTGTATGAGAGATATGAGTGCTGTCCTGTCCTAGATTTCACAGAAACTTTTAGGGATGATGGAGCACTTAAAGGTGTTTCAGTGAAATCAGAAAACTGACATGGTTTGTTCCAGAGAACTGTTGGTCATTTTTCCTACCTGATTGCCCCTGGGCACCTTCCTCTGCAGATAGGAAGTCTGAGTGCTGTATTTGTGGACTCCTGAGATTTGCGATCTAGTATTAGGGAAACTCAGAAATACTGAAGCTGTGGTTATTTTTGACCTGCCTCACTTAGGAGAATCACCAGAGTGTCTGTCTTCCTGCCCACTGTATTCTTCCATTCCAAAGTAGCTAGTCAAGTTAGAACTTAAACATTTATTCCTCCTTGGTGGTCTAGCCACTCCATTTAGTTCATGATAAATAACTGATTATATTGGAGCTTAGGATGACTGGTTATATACTTCAGAGCTTTCCAAATTGCAGTTTAGGAAAACGCACATGAAGTGAGCCCCTTGAAGGAATATGGGCTTCCCTTCTATACTTGCTAGTTGAGACTCTGTTGTGATTACCTTGAGTGAAACACTTGAGAATTTGCAGTCGTGGTCACCCAGGACTGGGTGGGAGTATGGGTTTCCAATGCTCTTAAGTTGTGGGGAAAGAAAAAAATGGGTAGGTGGAATCACTGTATGCTGCTCAGAGATAAAGCTTGTGTTTTGTAGTCGCTTAGGGAAGAAGGGCAGCTAGTGCATTTACGTGGCCTTGTCTCTTGGGCTCAAGGCTGATGGGGGGGGGGAGGAACCTTAAAGAAACAAGACTTAAAAATAAAAAAACTGTTAGAATGGCTAAAATGACACCAAAGAAAAGAAACAAGTTGGAAGAACTGTTAGTACTTTTCGTTATTTAAAAATGAGTAGTGGGTGGATAAGAGCACTGCTCTTCAGAGAACCTAAGTTTGATTCCCAGGCTCACAACCACCTGTAACACCAGATCAGATACCTCTGGCCTCCAAAGTCACCACTCACATGCACATAAAAATCTTGAAAGTTTCCTTTTAGGTCTGGATTGATAGAAAGTAGTTCACATTGATTAATGCTTGTCACAGATGTATGAACCTAGTCAAAGCCACAAGTAATGACAAACATAATTTTGGATGGTTGTATATTATAAGCAGAGAAGATACTTAAGAATAAAAGACCTGGAAATAATCGGGAATATATGGCTGGAGTTGTAGCAGGTCATTCATTGTTTTGAGAGTATTTCCAGTCCTGCAAGGCCCAGTGACAGTGAACAATGGGGGCATTTTGCTTGTTGAAAAGCATTGTTTTCTTCAGGTTAGTATTACTGTTCAAATGTCTGAACATGAGTGAATGCTTTTCCTCAGCCCTGTTATTCATACTTAGAAATCTGTTAGCCTGACCACTGTTGAACTGCTGACCCCTGGCCCACTAAGGTCTGAGACTTGTTCCTAGAGTGGTTAGTTCTTGGGACGTGAAACACTGAAGGTCTGTATAGTCTCAGGTGACATCAGATACTAACTGATTCTTTATGTATCTCACTGTAGAACAGCTGGTCCCTGGTTCTTTAGTAAAGAGCCATGTGGCCATTGCTTGTGACTTACTGTCACAGCTTCAAAATTACTCAAAGTCAGGGTCAGGAGATCGATCAGTGGGTAGAAGTGCTTGCCATCAAGCCTGGTGACCTGAGTTCTGGGACCCACATGGTGAAAGGATAGTACTGACTATCCTATATGCACATACATTTAGAAAGTACCCAAACTCAAACTGCTTTGGGCTTCTATATGATTAGTATATAAGGAAGGACAGGCTATTGGGGAAAAGGCCTTATATTCTAAAACTCATGAACTCCACAGGTCATAACATTGCTGTCTGTAGATGGGAAAGTAAAGAGCTCTTTTAAAAGGTACTGTGTTTGGACAGAATGAACGATGTCTTATTTTCTTTGTGTTTTGATAATTATCTGGCTTAGCTTTGAGTCCACCAAGTAAACGTGAATAGAAAAAGACAAGATAATCTTTAGTGTGTGTGTGTGTGTGTGTGTGTATTGTGAAGGCTTAGAGCATGTAGACAAAGTCCATGTGTGGGAGAAGCTACAGAGAATTTGTATCTAGTCAGCATGTGTAGTGAGCTGCTTATTGCCAATATGGATAATATGGGGGGGGGGGGGAGTTCAGAACCAGAATTGCTTTTGTTTGGGAAAGAGTAAGCAAGCTCCAGTCTCAAAAATTCTCTCCAGAACTTCATCTCTAGTCTACACAATACTGTTGGAAAGTAAGCAGGGCAAATAGACCACTGTTGAATATCCAAACATATTTCCTTATGAGGTTTTCCATGACTGTTGGGCTTTGGACTTCCTATGGAAGCATGGATGTTTTAATCTTACTGTGTGGTAATAGGACAGGGACACCCAAAAGGGGCTGAAGAAGGAATGAGCTTCTGGAAGGGAGGAATAATTGTTAAGTTACATAGAACACAATGCATGATCCTACAGCCTTAGCTTATGTTTAATGTGGTCTTCCACTTACTGTGGAATACTTATTATAAATGATATTCTTGCTGTTCTTTGTGTAAGGAATAGACTGCCAAAATCCAAAAGCTCAGTAAATAGAGTTTAGTCCCTAACATATGGTTCTGGTGGAAGCCAGCAGTACCACTGGTTGAAAAGTCACTCATGATAACAGATTTCATTTGCCCCTGTGATGTTAAGAGTGCCAGATTGTAGGCAAACATTTCATTTTAGAGGCATTGTGCTAAAAGCATTAAGAATTAGTTTCAAATGAAAATTTTCTACTTTGGTAGTAGTTCTCACTTGGGATCTCAGCAATGCAATGAAGATTGTAGCTGAGAATACATTTTATATCTACAAGCTAAACTGGCTTCGGGTTCTGCAGTCTACAATTTGTCAGAAATCATGACATTTACCAGGCTTAGAAACATTAAGCTGGGTGTGCCTGGTTTCCCTGGATGTACATTTTCTCATTCCAAAGGCAAACTGCTTAACTTGTGGATCTGTAGCTATGGAGGTAGTCATGGATCCTTCAGTGAAGAGCTCACATCGTCAGCCTGGGCTATGAGGGCATGTTTCAAAAACAAAAACAAGAAACCTGGAACAATTTGCTTAACTTTTAAATCCAGTGTTATAAAAGTCTAAGTAGTACTGGCATGCTCTCAAACAGAATGAAAGACAAGGAACATGAGCTGTGAAAACATTGCTTTATGTGATAATGCACATTTTCTAATAAACATTCAATATAAAGATAAAAGGTAAAAGCCTTCATGTTTAACCAACAGTCATCTTTTATAATAAATACTGGGAAACAGCCTTTACAAGATGAAGTAATTGGCTAGAAAATGCTCATTCAGGTCTACTGTGAAACATGCTCAGTACTTTGGAATTTTGTATCATTCACACAACTGATTTAAACATGCTTCTGCAATTCCTCCACAGTGTCAAGTTCTTAGTCAGATGCTTTGATCAAACAAAGGACTTCACATCTGTGTTCCTCCATTAGTCTAATGAAATATGAGAGAGGTCATGCTGAAGAATTCCCCAAGTAACATACATTAGTAACTACCTTTCCCCATAAGAATAGGCTAAGCACTAAGGAATAAATTCTAAGTGCCAGTGGATGTGTCACGTAAGCATTGGCTGGGTTGTTTGTTTGTTTTTAAAGCAAGAACTGAAGGAATAAGATTGTGAACAAGCAGACAAATTGATTTCAATTTAATCCTTATTTAATGTGATTATCAACCACTATACAGAATCAGAGTTGCCAGCTTTTTGGTATGGTCACCCCTGAATTAGACTTGGCTTTCTCAGCATCATAACTACTCCTGTGGATGTAGAGAAATGAGGTACAGACTGGCAGACAAATTACACTGACAGCTAGTACTCCTGGCAACAGTGCGAGCTGAAGGGCACATATCTACTAGGGCACCTCAGCCGTGCAGGAAGTCTTGAAAGACAGGAATTACAGTGGAAGAAGGCTCAGAAGTAGACCAACATTTCCTATCAAGGTCTTGAAAGGGAACCAGACCCCCCCCCCCACCCCCGCCCCCAGACATGAGGAAGAGAGCCTGACAAGACAAAGGCTCCAGAAAACAACTGCAATGCCAATAATTTATAGATCAGGTTGCAAAGTCATAGACCCAATAACAACAATTAGGGCATGTGACTAGTGACTGGGAAACACAAGCATGGTCATAAGAGTGAAAAAGAACATTAGGAGTCATTAAACCAGTGGTGTAAGTTCTTGTTGGTCCTGATTTGTGTTGGCTTTGGGAGGCTTGTTGATCTGATTTAGGTTAACAGTAGTCCAAGGAATAGAAGATACGTGAAGCATGTAGACAGGACTCAAGGGACCCCAGGGATGATATAGTGCAGGAAGGGGCCCTGGGGTCTGTTTGATATTAAAACCCAACACACACACATACACACGTTCTACTCCATTTGTCTTGTTTTGATATCTAAGTAAACTACTGGTTTAAAGATTATGAAGTTTCTTGCGTATTTCATTCCATAAATGAAGGACAGATGTTCAACAGATTTCACCACTGGGCACTGATTTCTCTGAATCCTCCATTGCACTGAGATCTGCTTAGCCCCACCTATTAATACATAGGCAGCAACATCTGTCTCAGAGAGAGGGCACACAGTCCGAAACCATCTGGAACAGAGAAGACCGATGGATCAAAGCAACATCTGATGTACAGACTATATTTTAGCCTTTGCATTGTTGTTGCATTTCTTTAAAATTGGCTCTTGGGTGTCCATAATCATATTCATATTCTTGAGGCTCAGGGCCCATTCTCATGGTTGGCTCATATACTCGCCCAGATGTCTTCTGACTCTTGCAAAGTTTCAGGGTTCTTTTTATTTTTCTGAAAAAGTGATGGCTCTGTCAGCTCCACTTCCCACGCAGGACAACCAGTAGCTGCTGCTGTCCCCTACCATACCAATCTCTCAGACCACAAGGCTTCATCCCAGTTGATAGTGCAAGGTCAGAGGAAGCAGGGAAGGAACTAGCGCAATAGTTTTCCAGTCTGGTTGTACGTTAGACACTGGGTCTGAACTCTCACTCTTTGTGTCATGTGGAGAACATGCTGTTTTAGTGTATTTACTCCACCTGTTGACATGAGCTGCCTGGTGAGTGTCAGTATTTAAGTTTGAGCACCCTGCTCTTTTGGTCAGCTTCCTAATAACATCTATAATTAATTAAGCTTATCTCTTCAGTTTCTGTATATTCCTGGGAGGTAAGAATGAACTATTAACTCAAGGAAAACAGGCTTTCCTTTATGTGTAGAAACTGCAGGGGCTCAGTAACTCATCCAAAAGTATAAAACTTCTAAGTGGTATCACAGAGATTCGTACCTTGGCGTGAATCCAAAGCTGTAGCTTTGGAGCTATATGATACGCTGCCTTCCCGATAATCTTTATGGCCGTGCTCCATCACGCAGTGTTTCCCCTCCACCTCAGCTGTGGGGAGCTGGATATCAGGAAATGGGGCCAATTGCCAGACAAGGCTCAGGAACACTGCCCTTGTCTTTGTTAAAGCCTGTGGTGAATACTTGACTCCTGCTAATGTCAGGCCAGGAATATGGCTTTGTTGGCCCTGAGAACCACACATTTCTGAGGTCATTGTGAGGTCATCGTTTCTGGCATGGCATGTACGTGTAGCTGGGCTCTCCCCATGCTGCACACAGGCCAGCTCCTATTAAAGGGACTTGAGCTCCATTCCCAGAGCTGCCAGACAGCTGAGATGGGGCGACTGCTGCTGTGGGTTGGTGAGTTTGGCAGAGCCTAGCAATGCCACACAGCTCAGGAGATACCAGCTTGTCATTTCTCTGGTGCCCAGTAGAGTAGCCTGGGACTCAGGGATTCTGGATTAGGTACATATGAGATAGACATAATAATCAGAGGCACTCAGAGGGAAAGGGTCAGGGCATCAGTTCTCCAACCTAGTTGTTTTCATACTTGGGCTTCATCTTGAACCAGGTTATTAAGGATTTCTGAGGAGAGTGCTTTGATATGAGTACTTCTGAATTTATTGTCAGAATTGAGAACCACTGGCTGAGAGCCTTAGCTTGGACTTCTATCATTGTCCCTATGCAAAGCATGTACAGGTACATGTGATGATTAGAAAAGGGGCTTAGACTAGGTCCACTATGCTAACTTTGAAGGAGAGGAAACCAATGAGTGGTGTGTGCCACTATTTGTGCATCTGCATGTGTGTGGTGCTGAGCTGGAGGGGCACTTGCTAGCTACAGGGTGTTTGAGGGGTATGTCACACTGCATGTGTATATGAATTCCTCCCTTTCCTGCAGGGCTTGTTCTTCTGATGAAACACAATGATGGTAAGGAAACCACCTTCTCCCTTCCAAAGCCAGGGAGATTCTCTGACTAGGAAATCTCCATTCAATGTCTCCTGGACTCCCACCTGTCTTGGCTCCTTGGTCAGAGGTTATTGATCCAATACAATTCAGCACAGGACGCTGGCCACTTGCTGTTTGTATGGCTCAGTACGTGCCAGGATCTAGACCAATAAGGCATTCTTCCTTCTCTTGGGCCTCAGTAGCAAGGGCAAGAGGTCTAGGGACATGTGGAGGAGGTGTTGGTGTATGTGGGAGGGATGGAGGCTGTTACAGTGACCTGGTCTCTTTGGCTGTGCTTTCTCTACCCTCCAGAAGCCGACTTCCCTCCTTGCCCGTGATCTCTGCTAATACTTGCTTGCTGTCCTTGCCAGGTACTGCCTACAAGCTGGTGTGTTATTTCACCAACTGGGCTCACAGTCGGCCAGATCCTGCCTCCATCTTGCCCCATGACCTGGACCCCTTTCTTTGTACACACCTGATATTTGCCTTTGCCTCAATGAACAACAATCAGATTGTTGCCAAGAATCTCCAGGATGAGAAAATTCTCTACCCAGAGTTCAACAAACTCAAGGAGAGGTATGTTAGATGTGCGGTTGGGGTTTCAGATTTTATAGCCAGCGGAAAACTAAGCCTATTTCTCTTATTACTCTTAATTTTTCCTGATTTTTTTCTATCCCTACCTTTCTCTCAAATGGGGATCTGAGTGCTTCCAACTTAAGAGCTCTCTATTGCCCAGCCTCCTGAGCTGCTGCTTGCCTCAATGACTTGGTAGTTAATGTTGCCTGTCCCTGGATGTCTTCACACTCCTTTCTTCTGGTAAACTGTGGCTCACCCTTTGAGCACAGTTGTGAGGGATTAATGCTGCTAAAGTGCTTCAGAGAGGTGAGTGGGGTGCTTGTCTATGTGTTTGCTGTTGTGTTTCAAACAGTCAAGGGCACATAGTGAATATTTGTTGACTGTTTCAAACAGTCAACGGCTCAGTGAATATTTGTTGAGTTGGAAAATGAGTGACAAGAAACATTTTAGACTTTTCTGGAAATATTCTGGGGTAGTGAAGGAGCTTGGGGCACTTTGTATAGTCTTGGTGCACAGAGCTGTAATGGTCATTGGATTTATTATTCATCTCTATTTTCTTTACTTCTGTGCTCTCCCTCACATACCTTCGCCAATTCTTCTCATGTCCCCTTCTCCATTTCCCTTCATTTTTCCAATGCACAGAAGAAAGAAGAGCAGTGACTGCAGCTGCTCGTAGAGTAGAGACCTGCTCACCCACTTTCTCCCCCACGTTCCAGGAACAGGGCGCTGAAAACACTGCTGTCCATCGGAGGGTGGAGCTTTGGCACAGCACGGTGAGCGGCTCTGCCATTGTCTTCTCTCTGGGAGGTAGTGTAAGATGGGCTGGAAATGAGAATAATGGTGTGTGTGTGTGTGTGTGTGTGTGTGTGTGTGTGTGTGTGTGTGTGCTTGTGTAAAAGCTAGCTTGGATACAAAGACAGCAAAGCCCATGTTGATACTTTCTCAAGTGCTGGATTCAAGGGATCCTTTTCCACGGAGGATCACAGGAGGAAAAGAGGTTCCTAAAGGTGGTGAGAAAAGGGCAGGGGACACGAGAGACAGTACGGTGCACTGAGGACCGACAGTGTGGCACAGTGGCAGAGCACAGTGGTGAACAGGACCAAGACCCTGGGTCTGACCCTTAGCACCGTCTGAAAACACACACACACACACACACACACACACACACACACACACACCCCACAACAAAACAAACCAAAACACAAGATACAAAATAAATCATGGGAAAAAATACCAAGGAAAATAGGCATCGGATGTGGAACTTAGGGCGAGAAATGAGTAACTGGTAAAACGGGACACCCACAAATGAGTCTTTAACTCTTTTTGTTGGAGGCAGGGATTTTGTTTCTGAAGAGAGGAGTTTTCTATAGGACAAGAAGAGTAACCCCCAAACCTCATGGGCCCTGGGCTTTCCCACTCTGTGCACGGAGCTGGCTGTGTTAGAGATGAAGAAGCAACAAATGTTCCTTTGGTGCCATTGCGGGGACTCACAGATTGCATCCTTCATGAAGTGGCAGCTCTTGGTAGTGTCCCCATCAAGATACAGTAGGGAAATGACAAACCACCTTCGTATTCTCAGAAGGACCCCTTCCTTGCTTTCTAGCTAAGGTCTGGGGCAGAGTCTGCCTTCCAGCCGTGGAGGGAGACTTGATAGCCTGGTGTGTGTAGGACGCTCCTTGTAAGGGACCTCCAGGTGGGATGGAGGATTCCAGGTGTGAGGTATCCGACAACTAGCTCTGTCCAACCCCAGGCCTCATCTCTGTTCCTTTGACTTGCTGTGAGCCTAAAGCCAAATGAGATGCCACATGTATGTACGTATGCATGTTTGTATGTATGTATGCATGTTTGTATGTATGTATGTATTTATGTATGTATTCATGTACATATATATGTATAGATGAATGATTTCTTGTAAAATGGCTATATTTCAAATTATTAGGAAAAGAAATCAAGAGTCACAAGTGTTAAGGAACTTGCCAGGTTTCTCTCAGGTGTCCTCACCCCTCAAGAGGCCCCAGCTGAGTGATGGCTAATAGACAGTGGAACCCAGGTCCATTTATCTCTAGGTCTACTTATTTTATAATCACTTTTCACAGGATTAATCTGGATTTGGTTAAAGTTCAGCTCTGATAAGCAATAATTACTTCTAAGTGTTTTGCTATGGAAAAGAAAACAAACAAAAATATCAAAAAAGGCAGAGACTAAAAGAGCCAGGGGTGGGAATTCTTCTTGAAAGCACCTCGCCTCTTGTGCCAACTTAAGCTGACGTATGGGACACCTTGCTAGGGCCTCCAAGGACACCGATTTTGAAGACAGTGTTCTTTGCCTTACCCTGGACTTCCTGCAGGTTCACCACTATGCTGTCCACACTTGCCAGCCGTGAAGAGTTTGTTGATTCAGTCGTATTCTTCCTGAGAACACATGGCTTTGATGGGCTTGATCTCTTCTTCTTGTACCCTGGACTACGAGGCAGCCCCATGCGTGACCGGTGGAATTTTCTCTTCTTAATTGAAGTAAGACTAACAAGCAAATGGTTCTACTTTTCTCTTTTTCTTCCTTCCTTCCTTCCTTCCTTCCTTCCTTCCTTCCTTTCTTTCTTTCTTTCTTTCTTTCTTTCTTTCTTTCTTTCTTTCTT
>CABHPQ010170268.1:18568-34014 GCA_902168405.1 Peromyscus aztecus
TTTCTTTCTTTCTTTCTTTCTTTCTTTCTTTCTTTCTTTCTTTCTTTTTTTTTAGGTTTACTTATTTATTTGAAGTTTTTTTTTCATTTTACATACCACCCATTTTCCCCGTCTCCCCTTCTCGTACTCCCCACGACTCTCCCCATCCCACTCCCACCCACCCCTCATAGTGGGTAAGCCCTCCCTTGGGTACTCAACACAGGCTGGCTTACCAAGTTGGGGCAGGCCCAAGCCCCTCCCCACTGCATCAAGGCTGAGTAAGGCATGGCACCATAGGGAATGGGCTCTAAAAAAGCCAGTTCATGCACTTAGGATGAATCCTGGTCCCATTGCCAAGGGACTCACAATCACTTCAAGTCACACAACCGTCACCCTCATTCAGAGGGCCTAGTGCAGATGGTTCTACTTTTCATTTGGGGTGAGTGAATATTAGAGAGGTAACACAAGTTTGGGGCAGGGGAAAGGAACCGAATCTTCTTTGACTGGCATTCCCTGGAGGTGCTGGGTCACACTGCTCTGGAGCAGTTGCCCATGACTGTTTCTGTCTCTATCTGGATCTTGCCCCAGCTCTGTAGCTAAGGGACACTTTCTCTCTGAAGCTTTCTGGCCCTTTTCAGGAAGTGTCGGTCTGCATTCTGTGCCCCAGCCTGCTTTTCTTCCCTCTGTTAACTCAAGTACCATGTTGGTATGTTGTCTGTCTTTCACATAGTCTTGGGCAGAACCCATGTTCTCTTTCTGCCCCAAGTCTGGCTTAAAGAGCTTAAACAATTTCTGGATGATGCTTTTCTCCCCTGACTTTGTGTGTGTGTGTGTGTGTGTGTGTGTGTGTGTGTGTGTGTGTGTGTGTCTTTCTTCCTAGGAGCTCCAGTTTGCTTTTGAGAAGGAGGCACTGTTCACCCAGCGCCCAAAGCTGCTGCTGTCGGCTGCAGTCTCTGGCATCGCATACATCATTCAAACATCTTATGATGTGCACCTTTTAGGAAGGTGAGTGGATGTTGCTCCAAAGTGGCTAAAGCTCTGTCTGAGGCTCCATTTGCTGTTCCCATGTGGGTGAGGTTCTGGGTGAGCCGAGGAGTAGTGTGAGGAGCTGGCGAGGTGAGCATTGGAGTGGTATCTTACCCATCCCTGGAGTTCTACTTAAAAACTCAGAGCTGGGTTTTGTACTGATGGCTTCTGACACCATTACCACAGGCAGACTTTAGGGCCCATTCCTGGAACTCATAGATATGGAATGCTGTGGGCCTGGCCTCTTCCTCCCCTGAGAACAGGAATAGACATAGACGATGCAATAGATGACAGTGGCAGATGGCAGGTGAGTGGCAAGCGGTGCCACAGAAAACAGCACAGGAAAATGCCCAGTCGTGCTCACATTCCAGAGTAAATCTTGTTGCAGAAGTTAAAAAGCAGACAAAAATAGATAGGTCATAATTCTTTCTAGACATGCTGGCTCTGAACCAATGTTCTTGACTCACAATCAACTACTAAAGATGAAGAAAGCAAGGTTCATGCAGAGGAAGAGAAGGACACGACGATGTCCCTGTGTAATCGCATGAGGGAGAGGTGTTTTCATGTGGGAGGAAAAGAGAGACCCAACAAGGGAGAAAGCTTATTAGTGTTCACTGTGTTGCCAGGTAACACTGAGAGAGGGCTGCCTTTACCTAACTGGGTGACTTAAAAATTTAATATGAGTTTCTAATTATTTAACTTTCAAATGTATAAACTTGGTTGGATAGGGCATTTAATTTTTTTTTTGATACTGGTGCTCTTTATGGGGATTTTGTTTCATTGACCTAATACAAAGAATAAATGAGCATAAACAGACAAGTTTCTCTCTACACCATATTGAATTCTTCTTATAAGGAATAGTTTGCTTTTGCTACTTATTGGTTAAACAATCCATAATTTCTATTTGAGACATTTTCATATAATATTTCTTTTTCATTCATCTGTAAATGGATCCACAACAGGCATAGCCCTGGAAGAATGGTGTATGAGCCTCAGTGAACCAGAAATAGTGCTGAGAACTTTGGCACACATGACCTCGACTCTCTACAATGACCCAGCACGTGTTAGTAATATCATCTTCATTGTGTGGTTTGGGAAACTTTGCTTCAAAAGAAGGATAGTAACTTACCTAATGTCACATTGTCAGACAAGGATGAATGGGTGTTTGGGACTGAACTTCACTGCTCCTCACCATTTCATGCAGCCTCCCCTTGACAGGACTCTGCCTGTGGAGATCATTTTCAAAGTAAAAATGATGCAGAAAAAAATAGCCATCTATTAAAAATTATTCCTTTGTCATCTCCTGTTTCTTGTCATGACTGCAATGGAGGCAAGCATCAGTTGTTTGCATTATTCAATAACAACCCCTTGGATGATAGTTCTAATTTTAGCATCCTGCGAACTCAGTTTCTTCAGGCAATGAATAATTTGCATGGAAAGTTTACTTCTGAGCAAGATGTTAGAGTTGAAACCAAGGACACTTGGAATAGCTTCATAGGAGAAGCTGGTCTCAGAACTGTATTAAACTTGCTAAAAATCCAACATTGATGGCACACTATTGATTATGTGCTCAATCTTTTTATAGTTTTCAAGTGTCTATTAAATTCTACTTCAGCACAATAACCATTTATACCTCCATAATGATAATGGCAAGGCAATAATTTTTAGAAGCATGTTGGAATCCTATTTTATTCTTAGCAATAACCTTTGCCACCCCTAGGTCATTCTCCTTCCAAGATTTCTGAAAATATTGAAAACTGTGACATGAAAGGGGACAGACACAGAGCTGTTCTATCCACTGCTCTTTCTCATAATTTAGAACTTATTCTCAATGTGATTTCACTAATTACTGAAGACGTCCTATCATATCTCACTCTCATCCACTCAAACACAACTTTGTCATGATTCTCAGTGACTTCTTTGGATCAAAACTTGGCAGGTGTGTCAGCTACCTTTCTCACTGCTGGGATGAAATACCTGACATACATGAGTTAGGAGGGGAAAGAATTTATTTTGGTTGACAACTTGAAAGTACAGCCCACCTTGGCAGGGAAGTTCTGGAGGCAGCATCTGTAAGTGACTAGTCGCACTGTATTATCCATCATGGAGCTGAAAGTGATGAAGGCTGGTGCTCAGTGGGCTTCCTTTTTACTTAGTTCATGACCTGAGCCCATGGAACAGTGCCACTCACATTTAGGGTAGTCTTCCTGTAGTGGGTCCCTGATCCTCCTATGACCTTGAGGTACCAGCCCTTATGGGTGGTACAGGTACCCACTACATCCTTCCCACCTCAGTTGGCCTGTCTAGAAAATGTCTGCATATACATCCAGAGATCTATGTCCTAGGCAATTCTATTTTCTGACAGTGTAGCAAAGTAGTAAATATTTAAGCTTTGCAGTCCAAGAGATGTAGCCAAATATAGATTTCAGGTACTTACATCACACTGAAGAACCCTCTCCTGCCCCTCTCTACCCACACCATTTGCCAGGGTACCACTATGGTCATGAAACTCTTAAGCTCTTAGCATGTGCTCTCTTCCCAGGAATCTACCACAGCTTGAGCAGGTGGCCAGAGGAAGTGATCCAACTCATAAAAGCGTTGATCCGGGGCTGAAGTTACACAGCTGGCCACCTCGGTTGCAATAGGAGAATCTATGAGTAGGAAGGGAGGAGCGTGAGTCTTGAGAAGAGAACATCACTGTTCTTTTTTTATATTTTTTAGTTTTACATATCAGCCACGGATTCCCCTGTCCTCACTTCCCCCCGTCACATCCGTCCCCCCATTCCCACCTCCTCCAGGGCAAGAACTCCACTGGGGATTCAGCTCAGCCTGGTAGATTCAGTCCAGGCAGGTCGAGTCTCCTCCTCCCTTCACCCAGGCTTAGCAAAGTGTCCCAGCATAGGCCCCAGGCTCCAAAAAGACAACTCATGCACTAAGGACATGTCCCGGTCCCACTGCCTGGGGGCCTCCCAAACAGTTCAAGCTAATCGACTCTCTAACTTATCCAGAGGGCCTGATCCAGTTGGTGGCTGTTCAGCTATTGGTTCATAGTTCATGTGTTTCCACTAGTTTGGCTATTTGTCCCTGTGCTTTTTCCAATCATGGTCTCAACATCTCTCACTCATACAATCCCTCCTCTTTCTCTCTGATTGGACTCCCAGAGCTCCACCTGGGGCCTGGCCATGGATCTCTGCATCTGCTTCCATCAGTCATTGCATGAGAGTTCTACTATGACAGTTAGGGTGTTTGGCCATCCGATCACCAGAGTAGGTCAGTTAGGGCTTTCTTTCGACCATTGCCAGTAGTCTATTGTGGAGGTATCTTTGTGGATTTCTGGGGACCTCTCTAGCACTTTGCTTCTTCCTATTCCCATGGGGTCTTCATTTATCATGGTCTCTCTTTCCTTGTTCTCCCTCTCTGTTCTTGATTCAGCTGGGATCTCCCTCTCCCCTAAGCTCTCTTTCCCACGACCCTTGCCCTTCATTACCCCCCTTCATGTCCAGTTTGCTCATGTAGATCTCATCTATTTCTCTGTCATTGGGCGATCCCTGTGTCTTTCTTAGGGTCCTCTTTACTAGGTAGCCTCCCTGGAGTTGTGAGTAGCTGTCTAGTCATCCTTTGATTTACATCTAGTATCCACCTATGAGTGAGTACATACCATATTTGTCTTTCTGAGTCTGGGTTATCTCACTCAGGATGATTTTTTTCTAGATCCATTCATTTGCCTGCAAACCTCACGATGTCATTGTTTTTCTCTGCTGAGTAGTACTCCATTGTGTATATGTACCACATTTTATTTATCCATTCTTCAGTTGAGGGGCATCTAGGTTGTTTCCATGTTCTGGCTATTACAAACAATGCTGCTATGAATATAACTGAGTATGTGCCCTTGTGGTATGATTGAGCATTCCTTGGGAATATGCCCAAGAGTGGTATAGCTGGATCTTGGAGGAGATTGATTCCTAATTTTCTAAGAAAGTGCCATATTGATTTCCAAAGTGGTTGTACAAGCTTTCATTCCCACCAACAGTGGAGGAGAGTTCCCCTTGCTCCACATCCTCTCCAGCATAAGCTGATCTTAGCCATTCTGACAGGTGTAAGGTGGTATCTCAGAGTTGTTTTGATTTACATTTCCCTGATGATTAGGGATGTTGAGCAATTCCTTAAATGTTTTTCAGCCATTTGAGCTTCCTCTGTTGAGAATTCTCTGTTTAGCTCTATAGTCAATTTCTTAATTGGACTGTTGGGCATTTTGATGTCTAATTTCTTGAGTTCTTTATATGTTCTGGATATCAGCCCTCTGTCAGATGTGGGGTTGGTGAAAACCTTTTCCCATTCTGTAGGCTGTCGTTTTGTCTTGTTGACTGTGTCCTTTGCTCTACAAAAGCTTCTCAGTTTCAAGAGGTCCCATTGATTCATTGTTTCTCTCAGTGTCTGTGCTACTGGTGTTATATTTAGGAAATGATCTCCTATGCATTCAAGACTACTTCCTACTTTCTCTTCTAACAGGTTCAGAGTAACTAGATTTATATTGAGGTCTTTGATCCACTTGGACTTAAGTTTTGTGCACGGTGACAGACATGGATCTATTTGCATCCTTCTACATGCTGACATCCAGTTATTCCAGTACCATTTGTTGAAGATGCTTTCTTTTTTTCCATTGTACAGTTTTGGCTTCTTTGTCAAAAATTAAATGTTCATAGGTGTGCAGATTAATGTCAGGGTCTTCAATTCAATTCCATTGGTCCACATGCCAGTTTTTATGCCAGTGCCAAGCTGTTTTTATTACTGTAGCTCTATAGTAGAGCTTGAAGTCAGGGATCATAATGCCTCCAGAGGTTGTTTTATTGTACAGGATTGTTTTGGCTATCCTGGGTTTTTTGTTTTTCCATATGAAGTTGAGTATTGTTCTTTCCAGGTCTGTGAAGAATTGTGTTGGTATTTTGATGGGGATTGCATTGAATCTGTAGATTGCTTTTGGTAAGATTGCCATTTTTACTATGTTAGTCCTGCCTATCCATGAGCATGGGAGATCTTTCTATTTTCTGACATCTTCTTCATTTTCTTTTTTCAGGGACTTAAAGTTCTTGTCATACAGGTCCTTCACTTGCTTGGTTAGTGTTACCCCAAGGTATTTTATATCATTTGTGGCTATTGTAAAGGGTGATATATCTCTGATATCTTTCTCAGCCTGTTTGTCAATTGTATATAGGAGGGCTACTGATTATTTTTTTTAGTTAATCTTGTATCCTGCTATGTTTCTGAAGGTGTTTATAAGCTGTATGTGTTCTGTGGTTGAATTTTTGGGGTCACTTATGCATACTATCATGTCATCTGCAAATAGCAAAAGCTTGACTTCTTCCTTTACAATTTGTATCCCCTTGATCTCCTTATGTTGTCTTATTGCTCTGGCTAGAACTTCAAGTACTATATTGAATAAGTATGGGAAGAGCGGACAGCCTTGCCTTATTCCTGATTTTAGTGGAATCGCTTTGAGTTTCTCTCCATTTAATTTGATGTTGGCTGTTGGCTTGCTGTAAATTGCCTTTATTATGTTTAGGTATGTTCCCTGTATTCCTGATCTCTCCAAGACCTTTATCATGAAGGGGTGTTGGATTTTGTCAAATGCCTTTTCAGCATCTAGTGAGATGATCATGTGGTTTTTTTCTTTGAGTTTGTTTATATGGTATATTACATTGACAGACTTTCGTATGTTGAACCACCCTTGCATTCCTGGGATGAAGCCTACTTGATCATGGTGGATAATTGTTTTGATGTGTTCTGGAGTCTGTTTGCCAGTATTTTATTGAGAATTTTTGCATTAATGTTCATGATGGAGATTGGTCTGTAGTTCTCTTTCTTTGTTGCATCTTTGTTTGGCTTGGGAATCAGGGTAATTGTAGTCTCACAGAAGGAGTTAGGTAATGTTCCTTCTGTTTCTATTGTGTGGAACAATTTAAAGAGTATTAGTATTAACTCTTCCTTGAAGATCTGGTAGAATTCTGTGCTGAAACCATCTGGTCCTGGGCTGTTTTTGGTTGGGAGACTTTTAATGACTGATTCTATTTCCTTAGGGGTTATTGGACTATTTAAATAGTTTATCTGGTCTTGATTTAACTTAGGTATGTGGTACCTATCCAGAAAATTATCCATTTCTTTTAGATTTTCCAGTTTTGTGGAATAGAGGTTTTTGAAGTATGACCTGATGATTTTCTGGATTTCCTCAGTGTTGTTATCTCTCCCTTTCATTTCTGATTTTGTTAATTTGGATGCGTTCTCTCTGCCTTTTGGTTAGTTTGTATAAGGGCTTGTCTATCTTGTTGATTTTCTCAAAGAACCAACTCTTTGTTTCATTAATTCTTTGTATTGTTCTCTTTGTTTCTATTTTATTGATTTCAGCTCTCAATTTGATTATTTTCTGGCATCTATTCCTCCTGGGAGACTTTGCTTCTTCTTGTTCTAGAGCTTTCAGGTGTGCTGTTAAGTCACTAGTGTGAGATTTCTCCAACTTTTTTTATGTGGGCAGTTAGTGCTATGAATTCCCTCTTATCACTGCTTTCATAGTGTCCCATAAGTTTGCATATGTGGTGTCTTCATTTTCGTTGATCTCTAGGAAGTCTTTCTTTCTTTATTTCTTCCTTGACCCACTGTTGATTCATTTGAGCATTATTCAGTTTCCATGAGATTGTAGGCTTTCTGTAGTTTTTGTTGTTGAAATCTAACTTTAAAACCACAGTGGTCTGATAGAATGCAGGAGGTTATCCAATTGTTTTGTATCTGTTGAGATTTGCTTTGTGGCCAAGTATGTGGTCGATTTTAGAGAAGGTTCCATGGAGTGCTGAGAATAAGGTATATTCTTTTTTGTTAGGATAGAATGTTCTGTAGATATTGATTAATTCCATTTGAGTCATAACATCAGTTAACTCCTTTATTTCTCTGTTAAGTTTCAATTTGGCAGATCTGTCCAGTTGTGAGAGTGGGGTGTTGAAGTCTCCCACTATCAATGTGTGGGGTTTTATAAGTTATTTAAGCTTTAGTAATATTTCTTTTACATATGTGGGTGCCCTTGTGTTTGGGGCATAAATGTTTAGAATTGAAACTTAATCTTGGTGGATCTTTCCTGTGATTAGTATGTAATGCCCTTCTTGATCTCTTTTGATTGATTTTAGTTTGAAATCTATTTTGTGTGGATATTAGGATGGCTATACCAGCTTGCTTCTTAAGACCATTTGATTGGAAAGACTTTTCCCAGCCTTTTATTCTTAGGTAGTGTCTGTCTTTGAATTTGAGGTGTGTTTCTTGTATGCAGCAGAAAGATGGGTCCTGCTTTCCTATCCATTCTGTTAGTCTGTGTCTTTTTATAGGTGAATTAAGTCCATTGATATTAAGGGATATTAATGACCAGTGAGTGTTCATTCCTGTTATCGTTTGGTGGTAGTGTGTGTGTACTTCTCTTCTTTGGGGTTTATTGCTGTGGTGTTATCTATTGCCTGTGTTTTCAAGGGTGTATCTGACTTCCTTAGGTTGGAATTTTCCTTCTCGTGCTTTCTGTAGGGCTGGGTTTGTGGATAGGTATTGTTTAAATCTGGCTTTGTCTTGGAATGTCTTGTTCACTCCATCTATGATGATTGAAAGTTTTGCTGGGTATATTAGTCTAGGCTGGCATCCATGGTCTCTTAGTGTCTGCATTAAATCTGTTCAGGTCCTTCTGGCTTTCAAAGTCTCCATTGAGAAATCGGGTGTTATTCTGTTGGGTTTGCATTTATAAGTCACTTGGCCTTTTTCCTTTGCTGCTCTTAATATTCTTTCTTTATTCTGTAGGTTTAGTTGTTTAATTATTATGTGGCAAGGGGATATTTTGGGGGGTCTAGTCTGTTTGGTGTTCTATAGGCTTCTTGTATATTCATAGGCATTTCCTTCTTTAAGTTGGGAAAGTTTTCTTCTATGATCTTGTTGAATATATTTTCTGTGCCTTTGAGTTGGTATTCTTCTCCTTCTTCTATCCCTATTATTCTTAGATTTGGTCTTTTCATGGTGTCCCAGATTTCTTGGACACTTTGTGTTATAATTTTTTTGGCTTTGGTATTTTCTTTGACTGATGAATCCATTTCCTCTATTGTATCCTCTACACCAAAGATCCTCTCTTCCATCTCTTGTATTCTGTTGGCTATGCTTGCATTTGTATGTTTCCTGTTTGTTTACTCAGATTTTCTATTTCCAGCATTCCCTCTGTTTGTGTCTTCTTCATTGTTTCTATTCCCCCATTCAGGTCTTGAACTGTTTCCCTCACCTGTTTCATTGCTTTTTCATGGTTTTCTTTAAGGGATTTATTGTTTTCTTCTACTTTTTTATTTGCCTTTTCCTCTAGTTCTTTATAGATTTCTTCCCATTTTTTGTTTGACTTTTCCCTCATTTTCTCTATTGATTTCCTTCACTTTTTTGTTTATCTTTTCCTCAATTTCATTTTTTATTTTTTCTTGAAAGGCCTCTAGCATCTTCATGATGCTATTCTTAAGGTTGGTTTCTTTTGCTTCTTCCACCTTGTGATGTTCAGGTCTTGCTGTTGGAGGAGGGCTAGATTCTGGTGATGCTGTATTGCTCTTTGTGTTGTTGCACGTATTTCTGCCTTGACGTCTGCCCATCTCCTCATCTAATAGGTATAAGAGGTGCCTGTATCTGATTGAGTTGCTGTTGGTCCACTCAGTGTTTGTTATGTCTGTGTCTCCAGGGGGCCCTTTTGGGTCTAATCTTAGCTCTTGGTCTGATTGGAGCAGGCAGTTTCTGTGTCTCAGTGAGCTGCTCTTGGGTCAATCCAAGCAAGTTGATTCTGTGACTCACAGATTCTTTCTTGGTCTTAAATCAGGGTTCTTGGTCCAGTCAGAGCTGACAGATTCTGCGTTTCAGGAAGCCTTTCTTGGTCCAATGAGAGGTGGTGAATTCTACTTCTGAGAAAGCCACTCTTGGTCTAATCAGGGCTGGCAGATTCCCTGTCTCCTGAGTTTACTCTTGGTCCAATGATGGCTCTTTGTCCAATGAGAGCTCTCTCTTTCTCTGGGCTGAATGGGAGCTCTCTGGGCTGGATTGGAGCTCTCTGGACTGGATGGGAGCTCTCTCTGTGCCGGATGGGAGCTCTCTAGACCAGATGGGAGCTCTGGGCCAGATAGGAGCTGGGGGTTGGTCTCCAAGTCTCAGGAAGTGGCAGGGGTCTTGGGCAGATGGGTGTGGGTACAGGGCATGTATATTGCAGTGTCTGCTGGGGGGTCTTGGAGAAGGGGAACCTTCCCAAGGGAGCCCTGCCCGCTTGCCGGTCCTCCCCGGGAATGGCTTGGGGCCCAGTAATGGGACCTAGGGGCAGACCTCCCTGTGTATCGGATACGACATTTTAACGTGTCTGTAATCACAGCATTAGGGAGGTAGAAGAAGGAGGACCATGAATTTGAGGTTAGCGTGTTTGCATAGTCAGTTCTAGATCAGCATGGGTTATATAATGAGACACTGTCATGAAAGACAGACAGACAGATAGACAGGCAGACAGACAGAGAAGGAGAGACTGTTTATCACATTCACCAGATATAATTAGAGAACCAGTATAAGCCCTTCTGGCATGATAACATTTGGTTGTTATGATTATGAAAACATACTGGAAGAGTGGGTGTCATTGGTTCTTTGACATGCATCTCTTGTACTCTTGCGGGGCAGCACTGTGGTTTGATTCAGGACAGTTTATTCAGACCTCTGCCAGCACTCTGTCAGGCCTGCATGTGTTCATTTTCTTGTCTGAGCTCTTTCTACCTCCACACATACTCTCAGGATGCAGAGAGCTTGATGCACAGCTATCTCTAGCCAGCAATTCATTCCATCTCAAAGTGACTTGCTTAGTGTGGGCAGGTTCACAAGAGCAAGAAGCTTTGATGGCCAGCTTACAGCTATTTAGCTGAACAGTGCTGTGAGGATCCGAATTGAGTATTTAGTTGGTCTGATATTTATATCTCCCCCTCTGTTCCTTACAGACGTCTGGATTTCATTAATGTATTATCTTATGACTTACATGGAAGTTGGGAAAAGTTTACAGGACACAACAGTCCTCTGTTCTCCCTTCCTGATGACTCCAAATCTTCGGTGAGGAAAGGAAAGCTCTCAGGTGGTCCAAATTTCCATCCTTGAGCCCAGGCAATTGGTGAGATTGTCTTCTTTCCACTCACAGGCCTATGCTATGGATTACTGGAGAAAACTTGGGGCACCTGCAGATAAACTTATCATGGGCCTCCCTGCCTATGGACGTACCTTTCAACTCCTCGAAGAATCTAAGAATGGATTGCAGGCTGCCTCAACGGGACCAGCATCTCCTGGGTATTACACCAAGCAGGCTGGCTTCCTGGCTTACTATGAGGTGATGGGATTACAGACCTCTGTCTAGTAGCTGGGGCTCTTCCCTCACGCTGGAGCAAGGGCTAGTGCAAGAGCCATGGTGGGTGAGAGCTAGAGACAAGCCAAAGAGACAGTTTTTTTTTCCAGACAAGGAGATTCAGTGAAATATTTTTCCTTTGGGTTTGTGGAGTCCTTTGTGAGAGATAAGAGGCCACGGAGAACATGAATGGAAAGGAAAAAAGTAAAGAATCTTAAATGTTACATAGGTAATTCAGACTTGGTCAATGGCCTAAAAAATGCCGTCCTTTTAGCTCGAGTGCACACACACACACACACACACACACACACACACACACACACACGAGGATCTTAGGGGTAAGTAGAGGACAGATGAAGAGGTATAGCCCTCCCTTAGGGAAGAATGGAGACGCTGCATGTGCCTCTAAGCTCTGCTCTCTGTTGGATCATTGGAGATATTTTCCAGCTAATCTCATGAAGCATGATTGTGCATCGTGTCATAGTTGAAAGAACATTTTTTTAAGGGCATAATAGATTACAGAAACTTCAACACACAAAACCTTTAAGTACAACCAACCAACCAGCCAACCAGCTTAACCAACCAACCAACAAAAAACACATCAACAACCAAAAAGAAAACTTCACAAAGCATGACTTAGATGTTAACATCTGCAGTACAACTTGAACACCTATATGCCTCTGCAATATTCAGTTTCTAGCACAATGCTGGGGTTGAAATGGGCACTCAAGAGCGTGGTGGGTTGTAACAAGTTCACACTGCCTTCAAGACCTTTAGAGGTACTAGAAGTTCAGGTGCTAGTTGGATAGCTACCTAGATGGTTCTGAGCTCTAATAAACCCAAGAGAGATGTGTTTATGAAGACAACAAACAGATTTAGTCCTGGTCACATTTGTGGTGCTGGTGTTATTTACCAAACCGTGACTTTGTTTCTGATGAATGTCAATCACTTTTCTATTTTTTTTTTAAACCATGGACGCTAGAGGAAGGCCATGTAACAGAAGGGACATAGTATGCAGAGGCAGTCCTCTGTGAACAGTTTTCTCGCTCCCTCTTTGGTTTGTCATCTCAGGCCCTGGTGAGAGGCTTTTTCTGGACCCTTTCTGCTGAGACAAGAAGCAACTGAGTCTCCTGTACTTCTCTTCAAGGCATTTCATGGAACTTACATGTGTTCTTCTGGCAGGTTTGTTCCTTTATCCAGACAGCAGAACAGCGCTGGATTGATTATCAGTATGTTCCATATGCCCATAAGGGAAAGGAGTGGGTTGCCTATGATGACACCATCAGCTTCAGTTACAAGGTGAGACACTTGCTCTTTCCTGTTCCAGTACTCAGGTTCTCATTAGCTTAGATGGGACTCTCCTGAATACTGCGTGTGTATACGCATGCGCATATATGTGCAGACATGGTTCATATTACACTAAGCATCCATGAATATTCCTGATAGGTGGCAGGGATGAGGCGACCTTGACTGCTTTAAATACCTTGCACAATATGTGGAATCATATAGATTTTATCATTTTTCTTTTGTCTGATTATTTTACTTAGCATAGTATCTTCCAAAACTCATTCATGTTGTAGTGTATGTAGTGTAGGCATTCTTTTGGCCCTAAAATATTGGAAATGTTATTTTTTTGAATGAGGTGATCAAGGAAGATAAGAGTCATATAAAAATGTTCAGATTACGCTAATGAGAAATAGAGGCTAGAATCCAATGCAGATGATTATCATAAACGCCCTCCTTCATTGCCTTCTACAGGTTTGCTCATCTTTGTTGTCTTTCCCTGTACCCTGACAGGAGAGTGTTAGAAACTGACTGTTGCTTTTGCAGGCAACATTCGTGAAAAAAGAACATTTTGGGGGTGCCATGGTGTGGACACTGGATATGGACGATGCCAGGGGCCTTTTCTGTGGCAACGGCCCTTTCCCGCTTGTCCATATATTGAACGAGCTCTTGGTGCAGGCAGGTGAGTAACTAGGACCTGGAAGCCAGGGTTGTAAGTGGCAGAACCAGACACTGGTGGGTCCATTCTGCTGGGTCTAACTTCTTTGACTTGACACTGAATGAAGAGAGCAAACTTTACTGTCAACCAAATTTGACCTGTTTGAGCTTCCTTTGCCTCATCTGAAAATGAAATCATTCTAGACACAGGACATTATGAAGAATAAATGAGATATTGGATGAACAGCATACTTTTTCATAGTTAACATTCATTTCTGTTTTTTCCTTCTCATATCTTGGACAAGGGACTAGAGAAGGTATACACACACACACACACACACACACACACACACACACACACACACACGCCTGTTGATATTAGCAGCTACACTGGCAGTTAGGAAATCATATATAAGAGCTGAATTCCCTTAGAGATTCAGGACTGGAGCTCAGCCAGGCCAAGCACTTACATGGGCTCTAATCTAATGGCTTACCACTTGCTGTCTAGAGTCTCCAGGCCTCAGCTTTGTTTCTGACACCTGCTCCAGTATGGCATACTGACAGCTTCTCTTTGAGGTGGCACACCAAATTAGGCCTTGAACAATAGGTCTGGCTAGAGGTACCCAGGGACGTTAAAGTGAGGGTTTAAACATGGGGGACCTAAGAGCCTTCCTTGAATTAGTCACCAGAAATGCAGCAAATCCATAGACTGCCCTCAGTTTGGGTCTATGCTAACACTTTAGGGTAAGGGAACAGAGCTTCAGTGTGGTGGGATTTTTATCTTCTTTCTCTGGGGAGTAAACCATGAAATCTTTCACTGCTAGATTTTTGGATCAAATTCTTCAGCTTTGGAGTGGCTTTAGCACTGTTGGGAATTAATAAGAAAGGAAAGAAGAGGTAGAAACCTTACTATTTTTTTCTGATGATTTTTCTCCAGAGTCCAACCCAACCCCTTTGCCACAATTTTGGTTTACATCGCCTGTGAATTCCTCAAGACCTGGCTCTGAGAGTCTGCCTGTGACAGAGGGGTTCACCACTGATACTGTAAAGATTTTGCCCCCAGGAGAAGCTATGGCCACTGAAGTCCACAGAAAGTATGAAAATGTGACTACAGTCCCTAATGGTGGATTCATGACCCCTGAGGGAACAACGTCTCCTGCAACACATGTGGTAGCTCTAGAGAGTAGCACTGTGGCTCCTGAGGCAAAAACCACAGCCTTACTGGACCTTCCATCTGAGACCACTACTGGGAAGACAGTGACAGCCCAGACACAGACAACTAGGGAAGAGACCACGGCCACAGTGGGTAATCAGTCTGTGATCCCTGGGGAGGAGACCACGGCCACAGTGGGTAATCAGTCTGTGATCCCTGGGGTGGAGACCATGGCCACAGTGGGTAATCAGTCTGTGACCCCTGGGGTGGAGACCATGGCCACAGTAGGTAATCAGTCTGTGACCCCTAGGGAGGAGACCATGGCCACAGTGGGTAATCAGTCTGTGATCCCTGGGGTGGAGACCACAGCCACAGTGGGTAATCAGTCTGTGATCCCTGGGGTGGAGACCATGGCCACAGTGGGTAATCAGTCTGTGATCCCTGGGGAGGAGACCACAGCCACAGTGAGTAATCAGTTTGTGACTCCTAGGGAGGAGACCCCAGACACAGTGGGTAATCAGTTCATGACCCCTGGGGTAGAGACCACAGACACAGTGGGTAATCAGTTTGTGATCCCTTGGCCGGAGACCACAGACACAGTGGATAATCAGTCTGTGATCCCTGGGGAGGAGACCATGGCCACAGTGGGTAATCAGTCTATGATTCCTAGGGAGGAGACCATGGCCACAGTGGGTAATCAGTCTATGATCCCTGGGGAGGAGACCATGGCCACATTGGGTAATCAGTTTGTGACCCCTAGGGAGGAGACCACGACCACAGTGGGTAATCAGTTTGTGACCCCTGGGGTAGAGACCATAGACACAGTGGGCAATCAGTTTGTGATCCCTTGGCCAGAGACCACAGACACAGTGGATAATCAGTCTGTGATCCCTGGGGAGGAGACCATGGCCACAGTGGGTAATCAGCCTGTGATCCCTGAGG